>ML817303.1:3758-63751 GCA_009831015.1 Picea engelmannii
AATATACTGATATTTGCAAAGCCTCTAGCGAGGGCATTAGGGATTTCAATGATAGGTTCAACCTTCTCCTCAAGAAGATCAGACCTAGTTTCTTAGAAGAAGTTGTCCTCCAACACTACTTGAACTCGTTGGAAGGAGTTTTGCAGTTTACTCTCAAAGATCAGTCACCCTGGAGTCTAGAAGAAACACAAGATTTTTCTTGCCAAATTGAGAAGAACCTTGAATTCGAAGACTACATCCATCAAGTCAATCTCTCGTACAACAATGACAATTGGGAATCTAGTGATGAGGATATCACCGAAGTTGAACCCAAGTTCCCAGAAATTCTTGAGGTAAAACTCATGCCTCCCAAAAGGAAATGGAGCACAACTTTCTCAAACATCAACAATGTCTTAAATGTCTCAAGACAACATGAACCATCTAAGGATTTGGGTATGGCCACTCATAAAAAACCTAACTTTGAAGATTCCTTGTTTGTCTTGAACACACCAATGTTAGAAAATCAAGATATGAGTGAAACCAATAGGTCTGAAGAGCCCCGGGTACATAGTGGAACCAATTTAAACACTAGTATGTCCTATATCTTGCAAAGGGTTAAAAGGATTTGTGAAATGTTGAAAATTTCTTTTCTAACAAAGCAAGAATCAGATGACCAATTATGTTTTAAGGGGATTCCCACACTATTACAAACCGGTCATTCTGAGTAGGATGAGCAAACACCCTCTTCAGTGGATCCATACTTGTTTCAAGATTGCCCCACTTTTCCCTTGACAGAAGAAGACACAGATTGGGGTGATTATCCCGATGATACCTCTGATGTCTCTGAAGATTGGGATGAAGATGGCTATCCAATACAGAGAGTAGTTGGTTTCGTTGACTGGAACGAAAATGTTTTCAAGGACATAGAAGTCCCAAACACCTTAAAGCCTACCAACATTGTGGATGAGAACCCTTGGTGTTTTCAATGCAGTTAGGCACATTGGGAGCATGAATGTCCTTGCAGTGATGGTGGCCATCAACAAGTGAACAACATAGGCCACGTCATAGAAGCCCCTCAGATAAATATCACGGTTGAAGAACATCAAGAGGCCATCAAATAAGCGGCCAGGAAAGCCAGAATGGCAGTAATAAACAACCTAGACCAGGAATCAAAAGAAAATCTAAAGAAACAAGAGTTCCATGTGTATAGAAGAAAGAAGTTGAACCAACCTGCCGCTGACCAAACAAAAAACCCACCTTTGGATGTAATTTTTCCTAAAACATCCAACACTGAAAGGGTTAACCTGAACTTTGACTTTGAAAGAGCATTATCCAAGATGCTTGTAATCATCCCTTTGAAAGAAGTCATCAAGGTGCCATCTCTAAAAGAGCGATTTGACAACTTTTTCCAAGGATCAGATGGACCATTGAAAGATGAAACTATTGGTCGTCTCCAGAATGTACCTGCGACTACAACTCATGTGCAAGAGCCTAGTGATTCCATCAAAGATGAGAAAGCACGTGACAAAACCAGATAGACTCCACATAAATATTCTCCAGAAGATACGCCTTTTGCAACAAAAGAAGATTTTGATCAGATACAAAGGTCCACAAAAGAAAAATACCTGCAACTCCTAGACAGGTATAAAGACAGGGAAGATGGGATCATAAGAGAAGATGATGTATGGATCCGTCCTTCGTAGCAGGAAATCTTTATAGCAGAATCCCACCCACCTCCCTCTACACAATACACCAGGGTTGTTCAAGGAACGACAAATTTCAAAGTCAGAGAGTACAAGGAGGGAGACATAGTATGGATGTGGGATGCCAATAAAGGGAAGCCTACTAATATTAAAGGAAACAATCATTTTTGGATTGGCCCTTTTAAGGTTGGAAGAAAGTCAGTTAATGACTCTTATTACCTGTCTACACTGGAGGGACAAAGGCGCACAGTGCCCGTCAGCGGGCGCCTCCTCAAACCCCACCAAGATGGGGTAACCTGACTTCACAGGTAAGTACAGGTAAGTAGGCATTTTGTATTCGTGTATATACCATTTGCATTGCATGTTAGTTTTCTTTTACATTTGCATTATTGATTGTTTTCTTTCAGTCTATATTTATATCTCTATGTATGTTGGGGTGGCACTACCGCCCCATTTTTGTTACTGATGCCCCTATCAAGTTTGAGCAGGTCTGCAGGTTGTGCCAGAGATGCCGAGGTTCTCATGCGCTCTACGGTGAGCACGTGTCCCCGAGTTGGAGCCAGATGTTATCCCTGATTTTTAGGGATAACCAGGAGATCATGTCTCGAGGCCCACAGTTCCTAGACATGGAATACTGAGAGCAGGATTGACCTGAGCATAGCCCTAGAGGGCCCATCCTTTTCTTCTCTGATCAGATTCGTCTTGTCAGTAGCAACAACATCCATCACCTTCGGCTTGGTCTTGTGTCGGAGGAGGTTCTTGCTCCGTGAGGTAATTGGTCCAGGTATCATGGTATGTGTCACTTTTGATCATTAAAACCTTTGAATATATGCATCTGATTCCTTTTATTTCTAATAACCGCTTGGATCTTACATTGGCCGACTTGACCATGATCTGGGAGATTGACAGGCTATCCTAGCAAGCCTATGCCCATAGGTCTGGGTTTGCCACTGGGGGATTTCTGAAAATCCATCGTCCGCTCCTTTCATAGCACCACTGTTTCCTCTTATCTCCCTTTCACTTGTCTGGGAATTGGGTTGACCTGTTTGTAGGATTGCACCTTATCTTGTGGGAAGAAGGGGCTAAAGGCCCAGGAGGTAAAAGCAGTTGGTAAAAGATAAAAGCCTAGAAATAAAACCTCGAGATGCTTCGCCTAGGGATCCCCGAGAAGGCAATAAAAAGCCTCTCAGTAAGAAACAAGGGGGACCCAGAAATTATAAACAAGACCTAGTCAAGAGGGTAGGGGGTCTCATCACGAGCCATCCTATTAGGTTCATGGGTACCTAACAGTATGACATTGCCATCATCTGGTTACCACGCCAGGGCAGTGACCTTTGGTTGCATGGCCAAGGGAAAGGGGGTCTCATCACGAGCTAGCCTTATCGTTTCTGTAAAAGTACTTGTGGGTAACACTGTCAGCTCTGGTCACTATGCCAAGGCAGTGTCCTCTGGTTAGCCCTTGAATAAAAAGAATAAAGGCAAGAACGGGCTTGGAAAAATTTCATCCATGATAGGCACGATTCACCTTCTACAAAGTCACCCATAGATAACATCGTGCATCCCTGGCTCTCACTTCACCCACATGTCTAGACATCCCCAGCTACATCACCTCACTTACATGGCTTGGATGAAACCTTCCTGGAAACTTCCCCTTTCTTGTGGATACTAGCCCAATAGGACGTCTTGCCTTTCTCTCCAGTCTTGTATTGTAGGTTTTTGTAATGTCTTTGAGCTATTGACTGATGTATTAGGGTCTTACGCATATGTTTGATAATATTGATGATGAAACGGGACTAACATTGCTATGATCTCGGTGACTGACTAGCCCATGGAGGGCGTAGCTTCTGATGTGCAGGATCATGCCCGACGGACAAGTACCATTTGGACCGGTACAAATGGGGAGATGATCAGTTTGGACCTCCATGGGGCTGAAGAGCCCACCAGATGGATGCTGAGACCCCATCAGGGGGGCAGAGACAGGACAATGGTTGATTAGGATCTTGCACCGGAGAAGAAGAGGACGTTCCATCAGAGGCACTTTGGCAGAGCCCGACCTAGGGGGAATGACCCCTTTTCAGTGGAACGTTGGCCTTGGAAGGCTCTAGACGCCCCCATCCTCACCATGACATCATCCAACTTCATGGACATTCATGGAGGCAGACTGGGCAGCAGTGGCACGTGTGGCATGTTGGAGAGGCCCCTAGGGGGTTAACGTTTTTATCCTGGATGTCTCATCTGCCCTAAAAGGGGCTAGCGCCTCCCTTGAAGGGGATTTTACCTTTTTTACACCTCAGTTAGGGTTTTAATTTGACAATTTAATGTAAAAACAGTATTGTGGTCTTGTCGGCCATTTTTACGACCTAAAATTAGTTAAGGTCATTGATACAGTATATATTGAGGAGTTTTAGCCTCATTTTAAACATAACACATCACTCACTCATTAGTGAGGTCTGATTTTTGCGCCCTACTTGGGTAATTTTCTAGTTTAGTGAGGTGCACTTGTTGAAGGAAGGCATTTCTTGGCTTTTTTTGGCATTTCTCTTGAAGGAAGGTTTACAACTAGGGTTTGCATGCTATTTCATGGTGATATGTAAGTGTTTTTTCTGAAAAACTTCTTGATTAAATGGTTGTAGTCTTATATTCTTGCATATGTTTATAATTTGTTGATCAAAAACCCTAGGCGACAAGCACACAAGTAGGTCCTTGCTTCATGTACCCTAAAAGAGAAATTTTCAGCCATTGAAGAAGGAAGGAAGAGCCTAGCCATAGCTACACTCTTATTGCTTCTTCTCCCTGAGCTAGTCGTACTTTCAGAAGTCACCACCGATCAGAAAGTCCGGCTAAACAACCAATAAAGATAAATAACAACCAGAAATGTACCTACCCGGAACAAAGCAATAAGAAACTATATTTTGCAAGGTCACTTGTTGGTTAGTACTTCATATAATCAAGGACTTTCTGATATAAAGAAATTGATCGATAATATTGATGAAGTAAATCAATGATGTACAACAACAATAATCATAATATGTTAGTTCGCAATAAATGCTTAAGAAGAATCTTCACAATGAGAAAAGACGATTTATCATCAATGTCGGAATACCAACATTCATTAGAGGCAAGGACTATTACATATTTATCCAATATTTCAATTGCTTATAGAAGGATTAAATGATGCAAAGTATAACTATAAATCAAATGGATAATGGAAACAATAGGGTTAGTAGGTATTAGTAGTTGTTCAAAGAGTTTGGAGATTATGATCAAAACACTCAAGTAAAAGGTCTTAGATCACTGTATTCATAGGGCAAATGAAGTCAAAATAGCGGCAAGAGTTGAAGGACAATATGATAATAGTAGGGCTAAAGACAAGAGAGTTTAATGGTGAAGTGTTGTTAAGCCAAAGCTTCAACCATCAAACCCTAGGGGAAAACGGCTCACTAAGGTGTAGTAACCCTAGGCCGTAGTGCATTTTCCTCCTTCTTTAGCTCAATGACAAGGTAAAAACGACTTGAATGGATAGCAATACATAGGGTGTTGCAATGGCAAGGCCCTAACAATGTCTCCAACACAAAAAATGGCTTCTTGGCATAGTCTAGTAGGGAATTAAAATAAGGACACCAACATGTGCTTATTTCCTAGGGTTTATTCCACCAATTTCATTAACAAAATGTAAGTAAAACACTATAACCATTCAAGTAATGGAAGGATTGCAGAAATTCACTTACATTCACCAAGAAAAACCCTAGTTGTAAACCTTCCACCAAGAAAATTGCCAAAAATAGCCAAAATAAGCCACCTTCAACAAGTGCGAACTAGTCATTTCAGCCAAAACCCTAAGGGAGGGCGCAAATTTCAGACCTCACACAAGTGTGAGTGAACGATGATGAACAAAAGAGAGTTTTAGCTCTCTTACTTATACCATACCAATGACCTTAATTCAAGTTGAGGTCACAAAAGGCCGACAAGGCCAAAAATACATAATAACATTGTTTTACATTAAATGTCACGATAAAACCCCAAATCAAGCATAAATGAAGACGTCGTGCCTGTTATCCTCGATTTCTAGGGATAACTCGGAGATCGTGTCTCGAGGCCCACAGGTCCTAGACATGGAGTACTGAGAGCAGGATTAACCTGAGCATGGCCCTGGAGGGCCCATCCTTTTCTTTTTTCATCAGATTCGTCTTGTCGGCAGCAACAACATCCATCACCATCGGCTTGGTCTTGTATCGGAGAAGGCTCTTGCTCAGTGAGGTAATTGGTTCGGGTATCATGGTATGCATCACTTTTGATCATTATAACCTTTGGATATATTCATTTGACTCCTTTTATCTCTGACGATTGCTTGGATCTTAAATTAACCCACTTGACCATGATTGGGGAGATTCACAGGGTGTCCTAGCAAGCCTGTACCCATGGGTTTTGGTTTGCCACTGGGGGGATTTCTGAAGATCCATCGTCCGCTCCCATCATACTACCACTTTTTCATCTTATCTCTCGCTCATTTATCCCATTCCCCTTGTCCGGGCATTGGATTGACCTGTTTGGAGGGTTGCACCTTATCTTGTGGGAAGAAGGGGCTAAAGGCCCAGAAGGTAAAAGCAGCTGGTAAAAGATAAAAGCCTAGAAATAAAACCTCAAGATGCCTCACGCAGGGATCCTCGAGAAGGCAATAAAAAGCCTCTCAGCAAGAAACAAGAGGGACCCAGAAAATAATAAACAAGACCTAGCCAAGAGGATAGGGGGTTTCATCACGAGCCAGCCTATTAACTTCACGGGTACCTAACAGTATGACATTGCCATTATCTGGTTACCACGCTAGGGCAGTGACCTTTGGTTGCATGGCCAAGGGAAAGGTGGTCTCATCACGAGCTAACCTTTTCATCCCTGTGAAAGTACTTGTGGGTAACACTGTCAGCTCTGGTCACCATGCCAATGCAGTGTCCTCCGGTTAGACCTTGAATAAAAAGAAAAAGAAGAAGAAAAACAAATAAATAAGGAATAAAGGCAAGAACAGGCTTGGAAAAATTGCTTCCATGACGGGTACAACTCGCCTTCTACAAAGGCACCCACAGATAACATTATGCATTCATGTCTCTCACCCTACCCACTTTTCTGGAAATCCCTTAGCCACATCACCTCGTTTACATGGCTTGGATGGAACCTTCCTGGGAACTTCCTGTCTCTTGTGGATACTAGCTTTTTGTAATGTCTTTGAGCTGTTGAACGATGTATCAGGGTTTTTATGCATATGTTTGATAAATATTAATGATGAAATGTGATTGACATTGCTATGATCCCTGTGACTAATGAGCCCATGGAGGGCGTAGTTTTAGATGTGCAGGACCATGCCCGACGGACAGGTACCACTTGGACCGGTACACATGGGGAGATGATTAGTTCGGACCTCCATGGGGCTGAAGAGACCATCATATGGTTGCTGAGACCCCGTCAGAGGGGCAGAGATAGGACAGTGTTTGACCAAGGTTTTGCACCTGAGAAGAAGAGGACGTTTCACCAGAGGCACTTTGGCAAAGCCCGACCTAGGGGGAATGACCCATTTTCAGTGGAACGTTGGCCTTGGAAGGCTCAGAGCATCCCCATCCTTACCATGATGTCATCCAGCTTCATGGTCATTATTGGAGGCAGACTGGGCAGCAGTGGCACGTGTGGCATGTTGGAGAAGCCCCTGGGGGGCTAACGTTTTGCTCCTAGATTTCTCATTTTCTCTAAAAGGGGCTAGCACCTCCCTTGAAGGGGCTTTTGCCTTTATTACAACTTAGTTAGGGTTTTAATTTGACAATTTAATGTAAAACAGTATGATTTTGGTTTAAAGACTTGTCGGCTATTTTTTATGACCTAAAATTAATTAAAGGTCATTGATACAGTATATATTGAGGAGTTTTATCCTCATTTTGACATAACACATCACTCACTCTCCTAGTGAGGTCTGATTTTTGCGCCCTATTAGGGTTATTGGCTATTTTGAGGAAGGCGCACTTGTTTGGAGAGGAGATTTTTGGCAAGTTATGGTGTTTTTCTTGAAGGAAGGTTTACAACTAGGGTTTGCATGCTATTTTCTTGGTGATTTGTAAGTATTTTCTGAAAATCTTCTTGATTGAATGGTTGTAGTTTAATTTCTTGCATTTATTTATAAATATTGTTGAATCAAAATCCTAGTGGACAAACACACAAGCAGGTCGTTGTCTCATGTCCCCTGATAGAGAAACCTTTTATCCATTGAAGAAGAAGAAGAGAGCCTAGCCATTGCTACACTCTTTCTTTCTTCTTCCCTTAAGCTAGCCGTACCTTTAAACTTCAAGAGGAAGAGGACGTCCTAGGCCTAGGTTATCTACACCTAGGGCCGTTTTTCTTTTAGGGTTTGATGAAAGAGCCTTGCCTTTGCAACACTCTCCCTCTTTAAACTCTCCGGTCTTGATTTTACTTGGCTTTGAGCTAGCTGTTTGTCGGGAAGGAGGAGAGAGCACGAGGCCTTGTTTAAGCAACACTGGATTGAGCCTCTCTCTTCTAGGGTTCTGTCTTTGAGGCCCTGCTATTGCTGCACCTTGAAACGTTTCCCTCTTGTCCTTTGAATCTCTTCCCCTTCAACTTGTGCGTCCTTCACCTTTTGACTCTATAACCCTAGGCACTGATCTTTAGCCTCCAACGTTGAAGTGAAAGTGATTGAAACAACTCTCAAACTCTTATAGATTGAAACCCTAACTAACTACTAACCCTGAAAAAGTTGACGTCATCCTTGGTTATTCCATCTCGATGCAGCAAGTTCTCTTTATAGGCAATTTGATGATGGTTTAAAGCATTTATTGAATAAGGGATTGATTGGACACATTGATTGCTACATCATTTTGGTATTTGATGAATTGATATTATTTTATTGTTGTATTAAGAAACATTGATCTCGTCAATATCTATTGCTTATATATTGATATTAGATAGTTATATGAAGTACTAACCCTTTGAATCATAGCCTGCATGTATTAGTCTGTTGTTGCTTTGTTCCGGGCAGGTGTTCTCATTTGGACCTACACTTCATTATTGGTTGTTTAGCCTGACTATCTTCTCTTGGTGGTGACTAGTGAAGAGGGAAATTCACTTTGACCTTTATACCTTAGCCTCTTCAAAACTCCAGGTTACCGGGGACGTCTCCCCTGTGCCTAACCTCCCTAAAGAGAAAGAACCTCCCCATCGTGGTGACATTGGGTGGGGTAGGTTCCTGTTACGCTAGTTTGGCCTCTATCTTCTAGCCTTTTGACCTAGCTAAAAACTGTGCGATAATAGTGCCCTTTTAGGGTGAAGTTATCCCTTTTTATTGCAACATTGGCCTCCTGGAGAAAAACGTTAGGCTTCCTTGGGCCTCCAGAAGTTTCCACACGTGCCACAACTGCCACAACTGCCTCCCAAAACCTCCACAAGCACTGGATGACGTCATGAGTGTCCTGGGTGATGTCATGGGACTTCCAAGGCCAACATCCCGATGGAAAGGGCACAACCCTCGTAGGTACAGGTCTACTAAGTTTCCTCTGGTAGAACGTCCTCCTCTCCCCCGGTGCAAACCCTCTGTCCTGTCTCTGCCCCCTGCTGGGGTCTCAGCATCCATCTAATGGGCTTTCAACCCCATGGAGGTCCGAACTAATCATCTCCCCATGTGTACCTGTCCATAATGGTACCTATCCGTCAGGTATGGTCCTGCACATTAACAGATACGCCCTCCATGGGATCATAAGTCACATGGATCATAGCAATGTCAATCACATATAATCATCAATTTTATTAAACATGTGCATAAAACCCCTTTCACTCAGTCAAGTGCTCAAAGACATTATACAAATCTGCAAGCCAAGTTTGGAGGAAGTGACAGGGCATCCTATTGGGAAAATGGTCACTAGATGTAGGGTGTTTTTGGGAGAAATCAAATCCAAGCCATGTGGGTGGATGAGGTGGTAAGGGATGTCTGGACAAGGGGTGCAGTGATAGCAGGGAAATTCATGGTTTACCTGTGGGTGCCTCTGTAGAGGGTGAGCTGCACCTGTCATGGATGCAAATGTTTCCAAGCCCATTCATGACTTTTATCTTTATTCCTTATTTCTTTTTCTTTCAAGAAGCTAATCAGAGGACACTGCCGTGGCGCGGTGACCAGTGGTGGCAATGTTACCCACAAGCACTTTCATGGAAATGAGAAGACTGGCTCGTGATGAGACCCCCTTTCTCTTGGCGAAGCCACCAAGAGCCACTAACCTGGTGTGGTAACCAGCTGCTAGTAGTGTCATACCGCTAGATACCCACGGACCTAATAAGTTGGCTCATGATGAGAGCCCCTATCCTCTGACTAGGTCTTATTTTATTACTTTTTATGGGTCCCTCTATTTCTTGTTGAGAAGCTTTTTACTGCTTTCTCGGGGATCACTGGGCGAAGCATCTCGAGGTTTCATTATTTGGCTTCTATCTTTGGCCAGTTGCTTTTACCCTCTGGGCCTTTAGCCCCTTCTTCCCACAAGGTAAGGTGCAATCCTTAAATATTTGGCCAACCCAATGCTCGGACCAGTGTAATGGGATGGATGAGCGGGAGAAAGATGGAGAGTGGTAAGTATGGTTGGAGCGAACGATGGCTTCTCATGAATCGCCCCGGTGGCAACTCAAAACCTATGGGCACAAGCTTACTAGGGCATCCTGTCATTCCCCCAGATATGGTCAAGTGGATAGGCATAAGATCCAAGCACTCGTTAGAAACAAAAAGAATCAAATGCACATATTCAACGGTTTTGAGGATCAGAGTGACACATACCATGATACCCGGACTCAATACCTCATGGAGCAAGATCCACTTCTGCTACAAGACCAGGCCAAGGTGATGGATGTTGTTGTTGCTGACAAGATGGAGGCGCTGAAGAAAAGAAAAGATGGGCCCTACAGGGTCATGCTCAAGTCGATCTGGCTCTCGATACTCTATGTCTAGGACCTGTGGGACTTGAGACATAATCTCCTTAGTTATCCTTAAAGTGGGGGATAACAGTTCTTTTCATTACTGTCTGGGACCATTACCAGTTGGGATTTGTTGGAAACTTGATTTGCTGAAAATTCCATACCAAATATTTTCAATGTTGTTTCTGAACCACCCTCCCTCTCCCATGTGGACACAAGAAAACGAAGAGACTGATTTGGAAGAAAATCATAATCAAAGATATGAATATTTTTCCTAATCAAGCCATATTGTTGAAATTGAAAATAAGAATTCCAATTTGCAAGTGCAAGATTTCAACTTCTCATGTAATCTATATGAAGATATTTCAAACAGTAAGTTTGAGAATGAAATTAATGAGCTTCCACCAAATTCACAAGAAGATTTCAACCAACATACTCATGTTGAAAATGTTGCAACAGATGATGAATAGTCAAAAGAGAATTATGCACAAAAAAAATTGGTCGAAGAAATGAATCAAGGCAATGATGGGCAAGATTTCCATTGCATGAGATAATAATTCTTTCGGGACATTGTTAGTGAAGCAAGAATCTCATATAGGGATAAGGAGAAAAATGAAAGTATTTTCATATTGGAAACTCCTAAACCAAAAAAAGACAAAAACATTCTTGAGCAACCAAGAGTTGATTTCATTGAACCATGGTTCCAAAGCATTGTTGGCCAAGCAACACAATCAGGTTTTTGACACATTCAACTCAAGTTTACTCCAGTATACTTTGGAAATGCTCCTCATTCCTTGGTAGTAGTCCTGATATGATCCTCAGTTATTGAAGTAATTCTAGAGATCACTTGGATGATTGAATGGCTTCATTGGAAATCTACCTAGACTTGAAGGTTCCCCTTTCCTCCAAGTAGGTTAAGGTAGGTAGATCTTGTTCATACATAGTTTGTTTCTTCAGTAAAAGTTTTGCATAATGAAGCAATTGCTAGATGGAGATAATGATTCTGTGATCCAATGGACAAGAATTTACAATAATTCATTTTGTAAATGACTCCATAGCCCAATGCAGAAGACAACTGAACAAGGATTTTGGATTATCAGAAATCCACAAAGGATCACAATCTCGGAGTTGGAGCCAACTATTGATCGAAAATTTGGTCACCTCGATTTAAAAAAAATTATCAGAAGGAAGAATATGTGCATGCTCAACAACTTATGGTGTAGCCCTTAGTCTCAGAGTCATCATGCATTTTATGGAATCAAAATACTACCTTGAATGCTCAATATAGTCATAATTTTGTCCAGAAGTCTAATAGAGAGATTGCAAGAAGAACTTTGAAGAATGAATTTTTTTTTAAGTATTGTGCCCCTATTTCCCTCTCATTTCTCCTATCTTATCATACTTAGTCATTTTAACACTTTCCATCTCTTCCCCATCTTCATACTTAACCATTTTTCCCTCTTCCACTCTACTATCCATACTCTATATTCCAGACTTAACTATTTTTCTATCTTTTCATTCCTTACTCTTTCTTTACTTAACCATTTCTGCGTTTATATTCTGATTTGGACCTTTCTATTATGATCTTTTGATTATCCTTTCTATTTGGACGTTTCGTGAAGTAACCTTCACTTGGACAGACTGAGAATGTATTTCATCGCCGCTTCATTGTGATCGAGGCCATCTAACATTCCACAAGGGTTTGAAACGACTGGAGTTCTCCATGACAAAATACGGTGGCTCAAAGTAATGTCTCTCCATTGATTCCTATTGGAACTGATAGTATCATTCAACAAGGGGTTTATGTGATGTAGGTGGGAAGTGGGTTGTATGATAGCCACCTCGCACAAGTTGTGCCATGATATTGTTGGTCGCCACAACTTTTGTAGTGGAGGGGCTTGAGGCTTGATCTGGCCACTATTCACCTTGGCTTTGTAAACAAGAGATTACAATGGACCACTTCTCTGGTTGTGTTTGTTTTTATTAACCTCTTGAGTCTACCCTTTCATCAGTGAAATCTTCATCATAACCATTTTGTGCTTATTTAGCTAGAGAAGTCGAACCTTCCTCGGGATTACACTGATCCATCAATGGACAGTCATGAATTTTGTTGTCTCTAACTTTGGAAGTTATCCATCAATGCACAGTCAATCACGAATTTTGTGGTCTCCAACTTTGGAAGTGAAAATATTTATGACACAAATTTATACACTGGTTTCTTTAGTATTATGTTCCCCACACTCGTGAGAAGCTTTAGTATCTTGTTCCCCCTATTAAGAAAAATATATTACAAGGATCCACACCAAAAATTTGACAAATGTAGAGACTACGCAAACTTACCAAGAGACTTCCCAGAAATACCAATAGAGTGTGCAGACAAAAAACAAAAGACTGCGCGGAAATACAAGAGACTACCGCAGACCAAAATTATGAATGAGGAGAGTGCATTTCATCAAAGGAAAAATGATTGAGCTAAATAGGCTCCAGTGAAACAATAAAATCAAGAACTTGACAAGAAATCCTAAAGACTGGTACAACTGGCCAGAACAACTGGCAGTGTATAGTCATACGTTGTTGAGGTTACAACTAACACTCCCTCTTGAACGCAACAGTTGCAAACATCAGCACGAATAATGCCGAAGTGTTGTCTCTGAAAATTAAAAATGGTTTTTCCCAATGGCTTTGTAAATATGTCTGCGAGTTGATCTCGTGAGCCACAAGATTGAAGAGTGATTTCACCATTATTGACTAGCTCGTGTATGAAGTGATAAAAAGTGTTAATGTGCTTGCTTTTCTTTTGAAAAACATGGTTTTTTGATAAAGCAATTGTTGATGTATTATCACAAAAGATAGGAGTTGGCTCCTTTTCTATATGTGAAATGTCATTCAATTGTCTTCACAACCACATAGCTTGACAAGAAGCTGAGGTAGTAGAGACATACTCTGTCTCTGCAGAATATATTGAGACAATGGGATGCTTCTTTGATGCCCAAGAAATCAGATTCGTTCCTAGGTGAAAAACATACCCTAAGGTGCTTTTCCGATCATCTAGGATACCTGCAAAATCACTATCAGTGTAACCAGAAGGATGATTATCTTCAAACTCAGTGTACCATAAACCAAAATTGAGAGTGCCAACAACATATCTCAGAATCCTTTTGGCCATTTTCCAGTGAGAATCTTTGGGAGATTCCATGAACCTAGAAACAAAGCTACCTGCATACATAATATCAGTCTTAGTTGGTGTAAGATACAACATGATGCCTACTAAACTTTTGTACAAGGTAGAATCCACTGTAGGGCCTTCATCTTGCTTGCTCAATTTTGTGCCTAGGGGTATAGAATTTTCCGTTGGATTGCAGTGTTCCATGCAAAATATTTTGATGATGTCTATTGCATACTTTTGCTAACAGACAAAAAACCCTTTGGTTGATTGGTCAACCTCAATCCCCAAAAAATATTTCATGATGTCAAGATCTGTCATCTCAAAATTAGATTGCATGGCATGTTTAAAGTTGGCTAACTCAAGATTTCCAATATATATCATGTCATCAACATGTAGACAGCCAATCAAAATTTTACCTTGTTGATCTGTTTTTGTGTATAGAGTTGGCTCATTTTGGCTTCTGTTGTAACCACTCTCGATCAAGGAAGTATCAATTCTACTGTACCAAGCTCTTGGAGTTTTTTTTAAGCCATACAAGGCTCTATTCAATCGTTAAACTTTGGTTGGCTACTCTTTAACTTAAAATCCAGGTGGTTGATCTACATATACCTCTTGTTCTAAGACACCATTCAAGAAGGTTGACTTGGCATCCATCTGGTATACTTGTCATTTGTGTTGAGTTGCTATGGCTAAGAAGGTCCTTACAGTGTCCAACCTTGATACCAGAGCAAATGTTTTGCCATAATCAATGCCTGGTTGCTGTGAAAATCCTTTGCAACAAGTCTTTCTTTGTGTTTTTCAATATTACCCTTTTCATTTAGTTTAGTCTTGTAAACCCACTTGACACCAATACTTGTCTTATGTTTGGGCAGATAAACAATATCCCATGTCTTGTTCTTCTCAATAGAGTCAATCTCGTGGTTCATGGCTTGAACCCAATGTGGCTCTTTACCTGCCTATTTAAAAGATGTTGGTTAACATGATATTAATGCAAAAATATTGTGCTGATTAATATCATCCAACCACTGATGGATTTCTCTCAAGCTTCGAGTTCGTTGATTTTTTATTTCAGAGGATGAATTTCTGCTTGAAGAAGAGTTGTCCTAAGAATGTTCAGGTTGTCCTTGTACCTGCAATCTTGGAAGGACAGGCTGATGTGTTTGTTGTCCTAAATTTTTTATGTGTTCAGGAAGTGG
The DNA here is from genome assembly GCA_009831015.1 of Picea engelmannii. NCBI lineage: Eukaryota > Viridiplantae > Streptophyta > Pinopsida > Pinales > Pinaceae > Picea > Picea engelmannii. The sequence continues at coordinate 18,746 of ML817303.1, forward strand.
CAACAATGGATTTTGACTGTCCATACAGTGATTTTCAGACTCACTCCAGACTTGATTTTCAAGAAATTTGACATCTCTTCTGAGAATGAGTTTTTTTGAAAGTGGATTCTAGAGTCTGTAGGCTTTGGATGTCTCATTGTAGACAACAAAAATGCATTTCTCACTTCAATCATCAAGTTTCCTCCTCAATTCGGAAGGTATGTGAGCGAATGCAATGCATCCAAAGTTCCTAAGATGAGCAACGTTCAGTTTTGTTCCACTCCGTGCTTCTTGAAGGACCTTCATATTGACATTAGTGGTTGGGGATCTATTCAGGATATAAACTAAACATGCTACAACTTCATCCCAAAATAAATTTGATGGACATTTCTCTCTGAGAAGGCTCCTTTCCATGTTCATTATAGTCTGTTTTTTTTCTCTCAGCCACTCCATTTTGCTGTGAAGTATACCTAGTTGTGGTTTGCATGATTATGCTTGGTGATTTGCTGAAATTTGCTAAATCTCTTGAAAAGTATTATCCTCCTCCATCTGACCCGAATACTTTTACATATTTCCCACTCTATTTTTCATCTTCAGCATTGAACTCCTTGAACTTTGCAAAGGTTTCAGACTTGTGTATGAGGAAATAGATCCATATTTTCCTGCTAAAATCATCAATAAGCGTTAGAAAATAAAAGCTACAACTTGTTGATTTTGTTTGCATTGGTCCACATAGGTCAGTGTGAACCAACATGATAGACATCATACACATGATAGAACATGATAGACATCGTGTATTTCTTTCTTTACATTTTGTTTAGTGAGAATAGGTATAGTTCCTTTGCCTTGAACTTTGACTAAAGAGTCATCTCCAAGTGTAATATCAGATGAAACAGAAGAATCCATGCTAGAAAGTAAATATTTATTACCTGTCATGTGATTGCTACATCCACTGTCCAGCAACCAAAGGTCCTTGTGTTGTTCTTCGGTCTTGTGACATGAGAGAAACATCCCATCTGAGGTTTCTCCTTCATGATTTGAGACATGTGCTCTGCCTAAGTGTTGATCTGCTTGCTTCTTCCTGCATTCAGATTCATAGTGCCCATATCTTTTGCAGTAATAGCATTGTATGCTCTCTTTCTCATTGGATCTTCTCCCTGTGCCTCTTTGAGGCTGGAAATTCTTCTTTTGATCTTGATGTGTGTGACCTTCCCCTAAGTGATGGTTACTTGGACTTCTCCTCAAACGACAAATCTTTTCGGTAAGCCTTGCCTCAAGAGCCTTATCTTACAAGCTTACCTGGCGACTCCACTAGGGTGTTTTCCCTTTTCTTTGATAGTTTCAAGTAAACTATCTAGCGACTCCATAAACTAAAAAGAGGTTCAATAATCCTCCTTTGTCTTTCAGAAGGAATTCTCCCAAGAGCTCTCCTATTGTTAAATCACTTTTTGGGAAGAGCCTTCCTTTAAGAATCATGTCTAGCTCTCATACCGCTACAATGAACCTAGCTAACAATCAAAGACAATGGTCATCTACTCTTTTTAAACCGTTAGACATGTCAGCCATACCAGGCTACCCTAGGCAAATGCCACCCAAGTATGAGAAGTGGTTGCCTAAATTTATCGGTACTGATGCAATCAATGCCGAAGAGCATATGAGCAATTTTTGGGCATTTTTTCAGCTTCACCCCATTAGTGATGATGCTGAAGATCTAGTCATGAAGTTGTTCTCCGCTACTCTTTATGATGCCTCAAGGCGTTGGTACCTAAGCCTTCCCTATGGAAGCATCAAAACCATGGATAGACTTGAAGAGGCCTTTCTCACAAGATCAACAAGGATGGCAGTAATAAACAACATGGATCAAGAGTCATGAGAAAAGCTAAAGAAACAAGAATATCAAGTGTACAGAAGAAAGAATTTGAAACAACCCGTTGCTGATCAGGCAAAGCCCCCACCCATGGAAATGCTTCTTCCCAAGACATCCAAGGCTGGCAAAGTTGACCTGAACTTTGACTTCGAAGGGGAATTATAAAAAATGCATGTAAACGTCCCCCTAAGAGAAGCAATCGAGATCCCATCCATCAAGGAACGCTTTGACACTTTCTTTTCGGGATCAGATGAACCTATGGACCCCCCTATTATGTTGCAAAATGATCACTTCAGGGTTTGAAGGTCACACAGCCTTATAGAAATGTATGCCGTTTCGAATCTAAAGCCATACCCACACACAGGGTGGTTGAGAATGTTGAATTTCGCCTAAAAGAGTACCCAGAGAAGATGGTCCACGTTGACATTGTGGTAGTTGATGTCCCAGATGTGTGGGGAATGTTGTTATCTAGGACGTTTGCTGCAATGTTAGGTGGCACCCTTGAGATGGACCTCACATTCTTGCAATTGCCTTTAAAAAATGGAACGATAGGCCGTCTCCTCAATGTGCCAATAACTGGGGACCATGTGGAAGATATTACTCACCCTGTCAATAATAACAAAGCACAAAACGAGATGATACAAACTCTTCAAAAGTATTCTCCAGAAGATATGCCCTTTGCAACAGTGCAGGACTTTGATTAGATCGAATGGCCCAAGAAAGAAGAATACCAACAACTCCTGGATGAATTCAAAAACAAAGAGATCGGGACAGTGAAAATATTAAAGAAACATGAAGATGACATACAAATCCACCTGTCTCAACAAGAAGTTTTTACAGCGGAATCCCACTCCCCTCCCTCAGTACAATACACCCTGGTTGTCCAAGGAATGACCAAATACAAAGTCAGAAAGTACAAGGAGGGAGACATGGTATGGATGTGGGACACCCAGAAAGGAGAGCCAACTAATGTAAAAGGAATCAATCAGTCATGGCTCGGACCCTTCAAACTTGGAATGGAATCAGTTAACGACTCGTATTATCTATCCACTCTAGAGGGAAGAAGGCGCCCATTACCTATCAACGGGCACCTCCTCAAACCCCACCAAGGTGGGGGGACCTGATTTGACAGGTAAGTGCAGGTAAGTAGGCAATTTTTGTGTATTATACCATTTGCATTTCATGTTAGTTTGCTTTGACATTTGCATTGTTGATTTTTTTCTTTCAGTTTTTATATATATCTATGTATGTTGGGGTGGCATTACTGCCCCATTTTTGTTACTGATGCCCCTATCGATATTGAGCAAGTCTGCAGGTTATGCCAGAGATGCTGGAGGTTCTCATGCGCTCTACGATGCGCACATGTCCCCAAGTTGGAGCCAGATGTTATCCCCAATTTTTAGGGATAACTTGGAGATCATGCCTCGAGGCCCACAGGTCCTAGACATGGAGTACCGAGAGTAGGATTGACTTGAGCATGGCCCTAGAGGGCCCATCTTTTTCTTCTTCCATCAACTTTGTCCTGTCAGCAGCAGCAACGTCCATCACCATCGGCTTGGTCTTGTATCAGACGCGGTTCTTGCTCCATGAGGTAATTGGTCCAGGTATCATGGTATGTGTCACTTTTGATCATTGAAACCTTTAAATATATGCATCTGATTCATTTTATCTCTAACAACTGCTTGGATCTTACATTGGCCTACTTGACCATGCTTGGGGAGATTGACAGGGTGCCCTAGCAAGCCTGTGCCCATAGGTCTTGGTTTGCCACTGGGGGGATTTTTGAAAAGCCATCATATGCTCCCATCATAGCACCACTATTTCATCTTATCTCCCGCTCATTTGTCCCATTCCCCTTGCCCGGGCATTGGGTTGACCTGTTTGTAGGATTGCACCTTATCTCGTGGGAAGAAGGGGCTAAAGACCCAGAAGGTAAAAGCAGTTGGTAAAAGATAAAAGCCTAGAAATAAAACCTCGAGATACTTCGCCCAGGGATCCCTGAGAAAGCAATAAAAGGACTCAACAAGAAACTAGAGGGGCCCGGAAAATAACAAATAAGACCTTGTCAAGAGAATAGGGGGTCTCATTATGAGCCAGCCTATTAGGTTGATGGGTGCCTAACAGTATGACATTGCCACCATCTGGTTACCACGCTAGGGTAATGTCCTTTGGTTGCATGGCCAAGGGAAAGGGGGTCTCATCATGAGCCAGCCTTCTCATCTCTGTGAAAGTACTTGTGGGTAACACTGTCAGCTCTGATCACAATGCCAAGGCAGTGTCCTCTAGTTAACCCTTGAATAAAAAGAAAAAGAAGAAGAGAAAGAAAATAAAAGAAAATAATAAAGGCAAGAACGGGCTTGGAAAAATTGCATCCATGACAAGTATAGCTTGCCTTCTACAAAGGCACCCACATATAACATTATGCATCCCTGGCTCTCACTTCACCCACATGTCTGGACATCCCCTAGCCACATGACCTCAATTACATGGCTTGGATGAAACCTTCCTGGAGACTTCCCTTTTCTTGTGGATACTAGCCCAATAAGACGTTTTGTCTTTTTCTCCAATCTTGTATTACGGGTTTTTGTAATGTCTTTGAGCTATTGACCGATGTATCAGGGTTTTTATGCATATGTTTAATAATATTAATGATGAAATGTGATTGACATTGCTATGATCCCTGTGGCTAATGAGCCCATGGAGGGCGTAGCTTTTGATGTGTAGGACCATGCCCGACGGACAGGTACCATTTGGACCGGTACACATGGGGAGATGATCAGTTCGGACCTCCATGGGGCTGAAGAGCCCATCAAATGGATGTTGAGACCCCATCAAGGGGCAGAGACAGGACGGTGGTTGATCAAGGTTTTTCACCGGAGAAGAAGAGGACGCTTCATCAGAGGCACTTTGGCAGAGCCTGACCTAGGGGGATTGACCCACTTCCAGTGAAACGTTTTCCCTGGATGGCCCAGGATGTCACCTATGAGCTCATGACGTCACCCTGAGCATGTGATAGTTTGACAGGGCAGTTGGCGCATGTGGCATGATGGAGAGGCCCAAAGAGGGCTAACGTTTTTCTCTTTATTGTTGCATTTGCCCTGAAAGGGGCTAACGTCTCCCTTAGAAGGGGTGACGTCTCACCTTTTTCTCAATTAGTTTTTAAAAAGAACATTTAATGTAAAAACAATATGATTTTGGTATTATGGCCTTGTCGACCCTTTTATGACCTAAAAAAGTAAATTAGGTCATTGATACACTATATATTGAGGAGTTTTAGCCTCATTTCATATGGATTCATTACTCACTCATTAGTGAGGTCTTATTTTAGCGCCCTATTGGGGTTATTGGCTGATTTAAGAGAGGCACACTTGTTGAAGGAAGACTTTTTTGTCATTTATGGTGTTTCTCTTGAAGGAAGGTGTTACAACTAGGGTTTGCATGGTTATTTCTTCATGAACTGTAAGTGTTTTCTCTGCAAAACTTCTTATTGAATGGTTGTAGTCTAAATTTCTTGCATATTACTTATAAATTTGCTAAATCAAAACCCTAGGTGACAAGCACATTTAATTGATCCTTGTCTCATGTCCCCTGATAGAGAAATTTTCAGCCATTGAAGAAGGATGAGAGAGCCTAGCCATATCTACGCTCTCATTTCAACTTCTCCCTGAGCTAGTCGTACTATCCAGAAGCCAAGGAGAGTGAGACGTCCTTGGCCTAGTTCTTCTACACCAGGGCCGTACCATTCTAGGGTTTGCTGAAAAGGCCTTGTTGTAGCAACACCTTGCCTCTTCAAACCCCCATGCTTTGGTTGTCTTTGCTTTATCTTCAGCTAGCCGTTTTGCTAATTTGATCTAAAGAAGGAGGAGAGAGAACGAGGCCTTGCTTTAGCAACACCGTAGTGAGCCTCTCTCCCCTAGGGTTTTGTCTCTGAAGCCTTGCCATTGCAGCACTTCAGAAGCCTTCCCTCTAGTCTTTAGTCATCCTCCTTCAACTCTTGCGTCCTTCTTGTTGACTCCATTAAACCCCAAGGCACTGATCTAAGCCTCCAGCATTGAAGTGATTTGATCCAAAAAACTCTCAAACTTATTTCAAAACTGAAACCATAACTACACTAACCCTAACCTGCTAACCCTAGAATGCTGACGTCACCCTTGGTTATTTCATCTTGATGCAACAACGTTTCATCTTATAAGCAATGAAATGGTAGTTAAAGGCATTTATTAGATGGTGTGTTGATTTGTTACATTGAATGCCATGTCATTTTAGTATTTATTGAGGAAATGATATTAGTTGCATTGTTATATTGATTGCTTATTTAAATATCAGATAGTCATTGATATACATGAAGTGCTAACCAAGACCTACACATATCAGTTTTTTGTTGCTTTGTTCTCAGGCAGGGACTCTACTTGGTTATTATTCATCTTTATTGGTTGTTTAGCCGGGACTATCTCTTGGTGGTAACTTGTGAAGGGGGGAAAACTTGTCTTTGACCTACTATTCTTTGCCTCTTCAAAACTCCAGGTTACCGGGGACGTCTCCCCTGTTCCTAACCTCCCTAAAGAGAAAGAACCTTCCCATCGTGGTGACATTGGGTGGGATAGGTTCCTGTTACGCCAGTTTGACCTACAAACTTCGAGCTTTTTTCCTCCCTACACACTGTGCGATAACATTTTGGCGTCGTTGCTGGGGAACACTGAGTCAATTCTGCTCAAATGACAAATCTTTTCGGTAAGCCTTGCCTCAAGAGGCTTATCTTGCAAGCTTACCTGGTGACTCCACTAGGGTGTTCTCCCTTTTCTTTGATAGTTTCAAGTAAACTATTTGGAGACTCCACAAACTAAAAAGAGGTTAAATAATCCCCCTTTGTCTTTCAAAAGGAAGCCTCCCAAGAACTCTCCTATTGTCAAATCACTTTTCGGGAAGAGCCTTCCTTTAAGAATCATGTCTAGCTCTCACACCGCTACAACAAACCCAGCTAACAATCAAAGACAATGTTCATCTACTCTTTTCAAACCGTTAGACATGTCAGCCATACCAGGCTACCCTAGGCAAATGCCACCCAAGTATGAGAAGTGGTTGCCTAAATTTATCGGTACTTATGCAATCAGTGTCGAAGAGCATATGAGCAACTTTTGGGTATTTTTTTAGCTTCACCCCATTCGTGATGATGTTGAAGATCTAGTCATGAATTTGTTCTCCCCTACTCTTTATGATGCCTCAAGGCATTGGTACCTAAGCCTTCCCGATGGAAGCATCAAAACCATGGATAGACTTGAAGAGGCCTTTCTCAAAAGATGGAGTGTCAAAGAAGACCCTAATATGCTCCTCACCCGACTGAACAACCTTGCCAAATATGAAAATTAGTCCATTCGGGAGTTCCACACCAAATTCGAGACTTTACTGCAAAGAATTCTCGCAAGCCATCATTCAAAAGATGACTACCTCGTCCATGTTTACACCATATCTTTAAATGGCCAACTAGGGTATCTTCTTAGAGACAAAAACCCCCAGTCCATTCAAGAATCCCAAGAGCTCGCTACTAAAATAGAAGGAAACCTCCTTTCATCCAAGATTGAGCCTTTTGCTAACCCAAGGGGGAGAATAGACACTAAACCAAAGATAGTTCACAATGCTGAGCCTACTTCAGATCTATGTACCAATATCGCCAAGCTACAAGCCTCCATGAATGGTATCATAAAAAACCAAGAGGAAATGATGAACAGGATTGTCAAGTTGGAAAGATCTCAGACCCAGGCGCCCAGGGTCCCGTACAAAGGGCAATTCCAGAAAGGGGGCCAATTTTATAAACCAAAGAATGAGCATGAAGTTCCAAACACTTTGGCCCCTACAAACGTTGTTGATGAAAATCCTTGGTGCCTGGAATGCAGCGAAGCACATTGGGAGCATGAGTGCCCCTACACTAGTGGCCATCAACAAGTCAACAACATGGATTGTTTCATGGAGTTTCCTCAAATAAATATCACAGATGCAGAGCATCAGGAAGTCGTGAAAGAATCAGCGAGATTAGCAAGGATGGAGGTAATAAACAACCTGGATCAAGAATCATGAGAAAAGCTAAAGAAGCAAGAATTTCAGGTGTACAGAAGAAAGAGTTTGAAACAACCCGTTGTTGATCAGGCAAATCCCCCACCCCTGGGAATGCTTCTTCCCAAGACATCCAAGGCTAGCAAGGTTGACCTGAACTTTGACTTCGAAGGGGCATTATAAAAAATGCATGTAAACGTCCCCCTAAGAAAAGCAATCAAGATCCCATCCATTAAAGAACGCTTTGACACTTTTTGTTCGGGATCAGATGAACCTATGGACCCCCCTATTATGTTGCAAGCTGATCACTTCAGGGTCCAATATGGTGAAAACCCTCCTTTCTTCATGACCTTGGCAATGAACGGCAAGAACCTCAACAATTGCATGTTAGATACAGGTGTTGGTGCCAACATGATGTCACTCAAAGTCATGCGAAAAGTGGGTTTGAAGGTCACACGGCCTTATAGAAATGTATGTGGTTTCGAATCTAAAGACATACCCACACACGAGGTGGTTGAGAATGTTGAAGTTCGCCTAAAGGAGTACCCAAAGAAGATGGTCCACGTTGACATTGTGGTAATTGATGTCCCAGATGTGTGGGGAATGTTGTTATCCAGGAAGTTTGTTGCAATGTTAGGTGGCACCCTTGAGATGGACCTCACATTCTTGCAATTGTGTTAAAAAAATGGAACGATAGGCCGTCTCCTCAATGTGCCAATAACTGGGGACCATGTGCAGTATATTACTCACCCCGTCAATAATAACAAAGCACAAAACGAGATGATACAAACTCTTCAAAAGTATTCTCTAGAAGATATGCCCTTTGCAACAGAGGGGGACTTTGATCAGATCGAATGGCCCAAGAAAGAAGAATACCAGCAACTCCTGGATGAATTCAAAAACAAAGAAATTAGGACACTGAAGATATTAAAGAAACATGAAGATGACATACAAAACCACCCGTCTCAACAAGAAGTTTTTACAACGGAAGCCCACCCCCCTCCCTCAGTACAATACACCAGGGTTGTCCAAGGAACGACCAAATACAATGTCAGAAAGTACAAGGAGGGAGACATGGTATGGATGTGGGACACCCAAAAAGGAGAGCCAAGTAATGTAAATGGAAGCACTCAGTCATGGCTCGGATCCTTCAAACTTGGAATGGAATCAGTTAACGACTCGTATTATCTATCCACTCTAGAGGGAAGAAGGCGCCCATTACCTATCAGCGGGCACCTCCTCAAACCCCACCAAGGTGGGGGGTCCTGATTTCACAGGTAAGTGCAGGTAAGTATTCATTTTTCGTGTATTACACCATTTGCATTTCATGTTAGTTTTCTTTCACATTTGCATTGTTGATTGATTTCTTTCAGTTTTTATATATATCTATGTATGTTGGGGTGGCATTACCGCCCCATTTTTGTTACTGATGCCCCTATTGAGATTGAGCAGGTCTGCAGGTTATGCCAGAGATGCTGGAGGTTTTCATGCGCTCTACAGTGAGCACATGTCCCCGAGTCGGAGCCAGATGTTATCCCCGATTTTTAGGGATAACTAGGAGATCATGCCTCGAGGCTCCACAACCAACACTCGACACTAAAACTTATAGAGTCACTTGTAGAATAACAGATCTGTTGTCCTCTCCTCGGATCCATAAGACTGCGCGATCTCCTCGGATCTGGAGTGTGCGCGATTTTTCACTCCGTGCGCTAGGAATTCTGATACTCCACCCGATCTCCCTCACCAATCTCTGGATGTGCAACAAACCTCGTTGGGCACTCTTTCACTGCACTGTGCAACACTCTTTCAAAAACCGAGGTGGAAGCTCTGTGCTCTTCCTCCTGGGATTGGGCTGCTCTCAAGGAATAGTGGAGAGTCTCACTTCCCATGCTCTGATACCATGAAAAATGTAGAGACTGCGCAGACTTACCAAGAGACTGTGCACACAAAAAACAAAATACTACGCGGAAATACAAGAGATTGTCGGAGACTGAAAATATGAATTAGTAGAGTGCATTTCATTAAAGGAAAAATTGTTGAACTAAATAGGCTCCAGCGAAACAAGAAAATCAAGAACCTGACAATAAATCCTAATGACCAATACAGCTGGCCAAAACAACTGGAAGTGTACAATGATACGTTGTTGAGGTTACAACTAACAAAATGGAAAATTTCTCATGGTAAGGCCATGAAAACCCCTTGTGGCATGGGAAAACGCCACTAATGTGTTTCTACATATACGAGGGTGGTAAGAATTTCATCCACACTAACTTGTTAGTAAAATGAAAATGAAAAGATCTTTATCAAGATATATTTCTTAGCCAAGTTTTAAATGCGTAACCCGAGCCATAAAATATCTTAGAGGATTTCTTCTCAAAAATTCACATTTTCATATTTAGATATTGCAATATCAATACGGATTTCAACAAATTTGGTATTACTCGATGATGGACTTTATGTATGAACGGATTTCAACAAATTTGGTATTACTCGATGATGGACTTTATGTATGAACTTCTTGAGTGCTTTTGGCACCGTTACTGCTACCTCCACCGAGGTTCTTGCTATCAATGTCTGCAACAAATGGATCAAATTATCCACCATCAGGTTGGGGAAGCTATTTAAGGTTCTCCACTAACCTTGTGCCAACGTTGGCAAGCAGGGAAGGCTGAMAAACCTTAATTAAATGCATGAGGACACGGGATATGTGCAACAAAGATAGAGAAAGACTACATGCAATACAACTCAAACTCTAAAATCTAAAAACCGTTCAAGCAAGACGATTTCATTACACAAGACATTGATTCTACATTACCTTTATGGACTTTCCATTGAAGAGAAAAGAAGACTATTTGCACTGCCTCGTTTAAAGTTTATATTTTACTATTATACAACTTGTACATTGGATATCTTTACAAATCAACCAAAATTTTTGATATGATATTAAAGGTTTATAAAGTTTTCTTTATTATTTCTCACCCCTCTCATTCTTAGAATTTCTTTATATTCTCACCTTTATATATAGGAGGTAATAAAGTTTATAATTTTCAGATAAATACAGCTTGTAAAGTTTTGGATATATTTACCATTCAACCAAAGTTTTTAATGTGATATGAAAAGTTTATAATGTTTTTTTAATATTTCTTATAATTCTTATTTTTACAATTTTTTTCTAATTTCACTTATATATATAATAATAATAATAATAATATAATAAAAAATTATTTTTAAGGTTACTCAGCTATTTGACTGGTACAGTCTAAGAAGATATACATACCCTACCTCCCTCTGGATTCGAACTTGTGACCTCTTAAGAGGAAACACATGTTCTTAACCATTAGGCCCACCATTAGGCCCACTCTGACTGTATATATATGGTAATAAAGGTTATAATTTCCTTCTAGTTTCACTTCTCACTTATATATATATGAGTATATATATAGAGGGTAATAAATTTTTCCAGATTTATTTGAAATTTGCTTGTTGTTAATCTAATTTTTTATTTTAATACTCAAAATAAATTATTTTTTTTTAATTTAATTATATTGAAGATTTTTTATTATTTTCTCTTAATTTATGATTTTTTTTAAATGTTTTTTTTTCCTATTTCTTATTTATGAATTATGTAGACAAATGTGATTAGTATTAAGCTGGAACAAAATCACAAAGAAATATCAGTGTATTTTTTGTTTTGTAACTTGACCTTAGTTTTTGCTAAATTGTAGGAACAGATAGTAAGAGAGGAGAATGTTTCACTTTGTAAAAAGGTAAGAAAAAAATTGAATTACTATCATTATTAATTAATAATTTTTTTCTATGTACAATTTTAATTTAACTTCATTGTTTTATATTTCATTTATTTTTCAGTCTGTTGATCTTCTATATGCTAATGATTCCACAACACCTTCAATTGGATTGAGAAGCATACACGACACAGAACTTCAAACTCAACTGGTTATGAGACCTCCAGATGTACAAGATCATCTCTAAATGTACAGAATCATCTTCCTGTTGTTGATTAAATTTTGTATTTAAGTTTTAAAATAAAATAAAAATATCACTAATTCATTATAAAACTGTGATAATTTATGTTCAAAAGTAAAAAGGTTAAGGACATTTTTTTAGGATACTATTTGAAACAAGACAATTTCCAAAATTAAAATTTGGCAAATAAATGTTTGTAACTAAAAGATTATATTGTGTGTATATTTACATACATCGTTGTATTTTCATTTTAATAATAAATTTTAAATATATAGTATTTTTATATTCTTTTAAAATTAAATAAATAAATATTATAACTTAAATTTTAATGAAAAAAGTAATTTTACACGAAAAAATACATTTTTTTACTAATTTGTTACTTTGTCACTAAATAAATTAGTAAATAACTAAACAATTCAAATTCCAATCCAATTACATTCTATAATGACCTCAACTTACAATTGATAACCTTCTTTGCCCTAAACTTTGCACTCTCACAAACTCCATTTATTTAGCTTTACACTATCACACTTACTACTAAAATACTTGTTTAAACAGTAACATTGGCACACATATTGATACTTGCATCCATTATCAAGGATTTTAAGGAATATCTTTTTAAAACAAATGTTGTGTTTTGTCTCTTATCCTTCCTTACATACCTGACATCTTTTGCTTGGGAAGATCTCCCAATTCATATAAATAAAAATGCATTATAAAATCAATAATCAATAAACTTTGTAAATTATTTTTTTCATCTTATTTTATTTATTTATTAATGATAATATAATTTTTAATATTATGATTAAATTTTATAAATTATTGTTCTATTTTATTTTATTATCAATATATTTATTATTGTTGTTTTTAAAATTGATCATTAAATTGATATATAAAATATTATAATTAATCAAATTAAAATAAAACAAAACAATTAAAAGACTGGATTGAGGGAAACAACTTCTCTGTACATGCTCTCTAGAATATCTGAATTAATAATCTCTGGAATATCCTAATTAATGAACTGTAACTGAATAATAAGTAAGGTATACATATTTTCAAAATATAAGGATTATCTGCATTAAAAATCTCCCTCATTCATAGTCAATTTGTTGTTATTATTTTTGTGATGTTATGGTGGGAAGTTGGCAACTTCCAAGATTGTATATGTATTTATCATAATAATTTTAAAGGTTTTTTTAATTTTTTATTTTTAAATATGAGATTTTTTTTTTTTTTTTTTTTTTGGGAGGAATCTTAATACTCCTCCATGTTTATGGATAGTAAGTGGAGTATATCGTTAGTTCTGATTAGAAGATCTTATAGAAGGAATCAAGAGAATCCAACCCAACAAACATGATAAACTCATATTTGATTCTAAATCAATTGAACTAACCCTCAAAGTTATAAAATTTATTTATTTATTAATAATAATAATACAATTTTTAATATTATGATTAAATTTTATAATTTTATTTTGTTTTATTTAATTATCAATATGTTAACTTATAAAATTTATTTATTTATTAATAATAATAATAATACAATTTTTAATATTACAATTAAATTTTATAAATTTATTTTATTTTATTTTATTTAATTATCAATATATTTATTAAAATTGATATATAAATATTAAAGTTAATCAAATTAAAACAAAATAAAATATTAAAATCACCCTTATAAATATTAAAATTAATCAAATTAAAATAAAACAAAACAATTAAAAAGCTGAATTTTGTGATGTTCTCCCTAATTCGTAATCACTTTGCGGTTACTGATTTTGTGATGTTATGGTGGCAAGTTGGCAACTTGCAAGGCTATCTGTTTTTCCCATAGCAGTTCAAAATGCTTTTGAACTTTTAATTTTTTTTAAATATGCTAAAGGTATCCGTATGACATCATACAACTCCCACGACTAGACAGAGTGAATTTCATAGGCCCGTCGGTTGTTTTCCGTTTCTCTTTTGTTCTTTCAATATGTAAACCTTTAAAACTTTTCAACCTGCAACCATTTTTGGGTGGCTCCGGCAACTCAGGTTATATAAGAAAATTAAAAGATTTATTTCAATTTCTGAACTCCAATAATATATTACTTGAATGATCTTTTCGTAAAAGAGAATTTAATTTAAATGTTATACGCATTGTGATTTGCAATTACGATTTAGTATCATATTGTAGTTTAATATTGATGAGAGAAATTAAAAAATAAGGAAGGCGCACACCAACAAATTCAGAGGATACAAAACCAACATGAATAAAATCATTTTGTAATAGATGGATCTACTTCTCAACATGAATAAGATTAGCATCCACGTGTTTAGTAACATCTTTTAGCTTGGGTGTTTACATTACTTTATAGATAAAATTCCTGAATGCTAGTAATATTTGAAAGTCAAAATACAATTTTTGGTGTGTGCATTTCTTAAAAACCAAAAATTAGAAAAAATTAAAAAACAATATCATAACATTTAGAAAAAATTGTCATGTGTAAATATTCAAAATTATTAAACATCTATTATTTGGTATTAGATTCAAATTTCTTATTTATTAAAAAACACATATTATTTGTTATTTTTCTCTTCGATTTCAAAAGCATTAACACACAAGGATTTCTTAATTTGAAACAAGTCTTGTCAGTGGATGGGTTATCAATGGAGATCTCAGAGATGGTGTTCCAGACGAGCAACTCCTTGCCCTTCATTTGAGTCACTTTCTTCATCCTACATTACACAACATATGCATCGATCTTTGAACCTTATTATACCAATCTCTTAATTGTCTTGAACTGGAGTTCAATCTTCTTATTTCGCTTCTTCCACAAAAATGTTGGCATTCTTGATTGTGTCTTGTCATTGATGGCAACATGAGTCAAACATGTACAGTAATCAGAGAAAAAAGAAGATCACCTTGGGGAAGAAGAAATTCGTGATCATTGTTGATCACGATAGGATCAACAATGACCCTATGTTCCTAAATCTCAGGAAAAGTAGCATGCAGAGAATCCATGTAGAGAGTAACGAAGCACAAGGAATTAAGACCTCAGGAGGGTTAGCGACTAAAGATCAGTTCATAAAAGAATGTAAAAACAGTTATTAAAAGTGTTGGTTTTCTTCATATGAGATATAATCGATATATTATTACAATGATGAGTGTTCCATATATACGGAACATATGGAGACCATCCATGAAATGATGTGCCCCTTGAATAATCAATAACTATTTATTATTATCATTTACTTATTATATATGATATTTAATAATAAAAAATTATATTATTAATTATTATTCTAAGAGAATGTCTTCCTGATGATGTCCAAACATCAACACCCCCTCTCAATGAGGAAGACATTCTCCATCATGCGAAGCTTGTCTTTGAAGTATACAAACTTCACCCTAGACTCATGACACTTGTTTGTCAGTCTTGGGAGACGTCTCTCTCCCACCTAAAATGAGGAGAAACTCCTTTTGCGGCTCTCCCTCTGAGCCAATTAACTCTCTCTAAGATCAGTCTCACTCTGGGTCCGCATGTAATAACATATAGCATCTTGAGTCTTTATCATTCCTTGTCAAATCACCATGACTAGGACAAAGACCACACCATGATCTTTCACCACAAGTACACACCTGTGAGTGAATGTCAACCGGATGCTAATTGACACATGGAAAGCACTTCAAGCACCTCGAGTCCATATTATTCCTTGTCATGATCAAGGAAGGACTATGTCTAGTTCCATTTACCACACGCGCACCTTTATGATAAATATATCGTATCTCCCTTGGTTTGTAGCCCAATCTAGGAGAAGGTCTGCTCGATGCTAAAACATGAACAGTCCCTCTTAGCTAGGGAGGTATCTTTCCATATTAATACAGAACTATTGTCCAGAGATACACAGTCTCCACCAGTGGTACACAACCACCATAGTAGCAAAAGGTTTGCCACACATGACACTCCCATGTGGACTTCTAGAGGATACTCCCTCTAGGAACACTTAGAGTCAACTCCCCATATTGTGTGATGTCAAGGTCAACTCCCTTGACATGTCCTCATGTGATCTCCATAAGGGACGTGTCCTCATGTGCTCTCCATAAGGGACGTTGGGCTATAAGCCCAAACACATTTATCCCTTCTCGAATAAGTGTCCTCACATATCAACTCAAATCAATTCACATAGGAGTACGATTTGGAGAATGTTTGTCACACATGGAACTCCCATGTGGTCTTCTAGAGGCTACTCCCTCTAGAAACACTAGGTTCAACTCCGCATAGTGTGTAACGTCAAGGTCAACTTCCTTGTCACGTCCTCATGTGTTGTCCACATGGGACATTGGGCCATAAAACCAAACACACTTATCCATTCTCGAATAAGTGTCCCACTTATCCCTTATCGGATAAATGTCATCACATATCAACTCGACTCAATCACAGAGGAGTACGATTTGGAGAATGTCTCAAGAAGCTGCAAACATCAACACTCCCTCTTAGCGAGGGAGGCATTCTCTACCATGCCAAGTTTGTCACGAAAGTACTTAAACTTTGTCCTGGTTTGGTAAGAACATTAACAACCTGCTCATTTGTAAGAAGGTACTGCACCAATACTTCCTTCCTCTGCACCATGTCTTGGATGTAATGGTAGTTGATCTAAATGTGGTTTGATTTATCATGAAACACTAGATTCTTCTGAGATCTTCACACAAATTTGGTTACCATAATGAATAATGGTGGAATCCAGCACATGTTCAGATAAATATGCAAGGAGATAGTGAATCCACATTGTTTCACAGAGTGACATACTTAATGCAATGTACTCTTCTTTTGTTGTGCTCAAAGCCACATAAGTTTACTTCCCGCTACACCAGGAAACCATGGAAGATCCCAAAGTGAAGCTGTAATGTACCTCTAATTTTGCTATAATTATTTTTTTTAATCCCACAACACATTGCTCTTCAATTTTGTCTTAACAACTTCGAAATTAAGAGGAGGTAAGATTCAATTCCTGTCCGCGATGACATTATCACACTAATCTAGTTTACTTTGAACAAAAAAGTTATGTGGGTAATTCTTCAAAATTCTATCAATTCCCTTTTCAAACTACTCCCAGTATGCTTATAATATGCTTATAGATATATATCTAGGTAGTGTCTAAACTTAGGACTTATAGTCCATCTCTCTCCTTTAGACATGAGTTCCTATGCTTGCGTGCATGACTATTTATCTGACTTTGAAATAAATTTCATACAACATACATAAAGTAACGGGGTCGGGGACATATCCCTTATCGAAATATAAAAGGTTTAATCGAAGATGCTTGGCATCATTTGGTATGGTTCCACTCGTTAATACAGAGTTCCGTTGAGTAGTCGCGAATGGGGTCTTGCCAGTCCCCATTATACAAGGCTTGGGTGACGATTTCCAAACTAAACCTTTGTTTAACTCGCTCTTAACAAAACACTCTCTTAACGAAATCTCAACTGAACGATATGTTTAACTGCAACGAATGGTTGGAGTGGACATACTCCACTAGCCGTATCATGAATGGATTGTCATTAACTTCACAATTTTCATGATGAGGGAAAAGGGGTTTATTTGTCAAAAAAGTTAAAGCTCTGCACCTAAAAATTAATGGATATCTCGTGCACGCGAATTTCGATGGTTTCACCTGACCTTTCCTCCTATCTAGTCATGACAACACTTCTCCTTCACATGGAAAGGCCATCATTTATACCCTCAACATTTAATCAGTGTAGCATAGCTCCTCTTAGGGTTCCGTGAATTTTCTATTGTCAATGTGAAGTCCGCCGAAAACGGTTCTGCATATTAACATTTTCCACAGGAAGGGTTGTCAACTTTGTGGGAGTTATTCGGTGGAATAGTCGGTTCTATTCGCCCCAAGGACACTTTATGAAGCTCACGACATGGCTACAAGAATTGAGAAAAACTGTCCAAGATAAGATACCTCTTTACCTCAGGTACTCTTAGTAGGGAAAGTTTGTTTTGTTTTGAGAACTTCATTGTTGATTTTCAAGAAGAAGGGGAACAAACCATAGATCAACATAGGATTGATGAAGACGTAGTTGAGGAGCTGGAACCTGAACAAAATGATGAAATATCAACATGCCCTCCTCTCTCTGATGAGGCCATCCAAGAGCCTATTTCTCCTGCACAACAAAAGGATGATGAGGTTAGTTGCTTTCCTTTTCAGGATTTCGATGACACCTTGTTCCATGATTCAGAAAATGAAGGAGAAATGGAAGCCTTGAACGAAGTGGGTATTCCTTGTTGTACAATTGAATATGAAGGGGAAGTTCATGAGGATGAAACAATGACGCATGTTGAATACACCCAAGTCCTCAAAGCTCCTGCACAAGAAGAAACAATAAGTTGCCATCCTCTCCAAGATTTTGATGATTTTCTACTTTATGATTTGGGAGATGAGCAAGAGATGGATGGGCCTTTAAATGATTTGAATCCTCCATGTTATGATACCGATACTAACATAGTTGATTTTGATGAGTTCATAGATGTTGGATGACGTAAATGGGATGTAGTTGGTTTTGATATGGACCCTATTTACGACATTGAGAAAAATTTCCAAGTGTTTCCTTCACAGTTATCACGACATATTACTTTTGATTTTTGGTAAAAAGGGGATGATATATTTACCGATGCTCCCCAAACACCTAAGGTTGACCTAGTACCATGTTATCCTGACGATTTTCGGTCTTACCTTAAGGGTTTTCATGAGTAATCCTCCGAGCACTTGGATTTATTCTATGAATATAATTATCAACCACCATTGTGCTGAGGTTTTGATAGGAGTAAGAACATTGCTTGCCTAAAGAAGGATTCTTATGACATCTTTCTCCAACCACCTCTTACTACTTTACCTTGTTGTATCATTAAAGGTGTAGTTGGGAATTATATCTTTTGTATTGAGTTTTTTGTGGGGCAAACCCTAGAATCCAAGGGTTGGTTGAATACTTTGCTCAAGTGGATTGAGTACTTTCCTCAAAGATTGAGTACTTTCCTCAGAGATTGACCTGGCACGATTTTATCCCTCCCACTTGCCTCCATGAGTTAGATTTCGTGATTTTCGATGATACGATATATACTCTAACCCATGTCATTTTTGTGCTTGACTTATCACTGTTTTGGTTTATAATGAAGCACAAAGGCAGGTATTGTGAGACGTTACTGGATTGGTTTCACTGGTCATTTGACTACACCTAACATCCAACCAACAGGTAAGTGTAGGTAAGTAGCTAGGCATTTTGCATTCATTGTATATACCATTGCATTGCATGTTAGAATAGTTTGCTTTCACATTTGTACATATGATTGCTTTTATTTTAGTCTTATATATATATATATATATATATATATATATATATATATATATATATATATATATATGAACCGGGGTGATATCACCACCCCAAATAATTACTAATAGTTGCTATTGAGATCAAGCAGGTTATAGGTTATGCCAGAGATACTGATGTTCTCATGCACTCTATGGTGAGCACATGTCCCCGAGTTGGAGCTAGATGTTATCCCCCACTTTTAGGGATAACTAAGATATCATGTCTCGAGGCCCACAGGTCTTAGACATGGAGTACTGAGAGCCAGATCGACTTGAGAATGGCCCTAGAGGGCCCATTGTTTCTCCCTTTCAGCACCTCCACTTTGTTAGCAGCAGGAACATCCATCACCTTCAACTTGGTCCTGGATCAGAGATGGTTCTTGCTCCATGAGGGAATGAGTCCGGGTATCATGGTATGTGTCACTCTGATCCTCAAAACCTTTGAATATGTGCATTTAATTCCTTTTGTTTCTAACAAATGCTTCGATCTTATACTTTTCCACTTGGCCATGTATGGGGGGACTGACAAGATGCCCTAGTAAGCCTATGTCCATAGGTTTTGAGTTGTCACTAGGGGGATTTCTGAAAAGTCATCATCCACTCCCATCATATTACCACTTTTCCATCTTGCTTCCTGCTCATCCATCCCATTACATTTGTCCGGGCATGGAGTTGGCCAATCATTTAAGGGTTGCACCTTGCCTTGTGGGAAGAAGGGGTTAAAGGCCTAGAAGGTAAAAGCAAGTTGGAAAAAGATAAAATCTTAAAAAATAAAACCTCGAGATGCTTCGCTCAGGGATCCCCGGGAATGCAGTAAAAAGCTTCTCAGCAAGAAACAATAGGGACCCGTAAAAATAATAAAACAAGACCTAGTCAGAGGATACAGGGTCTCATCACGAGCCAGCCTATTAGGTCCATGGGTACCTAGCAGTATGACACTACTAGCAGCTGGTTACCACGCTAGGGTAGTGGCTCTTGGTTGCATGGCCAAGAGAAAGGGGGTCTCATCACGAGCCAACCTTCTCATTTCTATGAAAGTAATTGTGGGTAACACTGGTCACCACTGGTCACCACGGCAGGGTAGTGTCCCCTGATTAGCTTCTTGAAGAAAAAGAAATAAAGAATAAAGAATAAAAGGCATGAATGGGCTTGGAAACATTTGCATCCAGGACAGGTGCAACTCGCCTTCTACAAAGGCACCCACAGGTAAGCCCTGCATTTTCCTTCCTTCACTGCACCCCTTGTCAGGACAACCCTTATCCACCTCACCCATTTACATGACTTGGATTTAATCTCTTCCGGAAACATCCCTTTTCCAGTGGACACTGGCCCAATAGGACACCCTGTCACCTTCTCCAAAATTGTATTGCAGATTTGTATAATGCATTTGAGCACTTGACTGGGGTAAAAGGGGTTTTATGCACATATTTAATAATATTGATGATGAGATGTGATTGACATTGCTATGATCCCTGTGACTTATGAGCCCATGGAGGGTGTAGCTTTTGATGTGCAGGATCATGCTCGACGAAAAAGTACCACATTGGACAGGTACACATGGGGAAATGATTAGTTCGGACCTCCATGGGTCTGAAGAGAAAACCAAATGGATGTTGAGACCCTGGCAGGGGGCAGAGACAGGACAGAGGGGTTTGCACCGGAGAAGAGGACGTTCCATAGAGGTACCCTGGCAGAGCCTTATCTAGGGGGGTTGTGCCCTCTTCATTGGGACGTCATCCAGCTTCATGGACGTTTTAGGGATAACTAAGATATCATGTCTCCAGGCCCACAGGTCCTAGACATGGAGTACCGAGAGCCAGATCGAATTGAGCATGGCCTTGGAGGGCCCGTCTTTTCTCCCTTTCAACACCTCCACTTTGTGAGCAGCAGTAGCATCCATCACCTTCAGCTTGGTCCTGTATCAGAGATGGTTCTTGCTCCATGAGGTAATGAGTCTGGGTATCATGGTATGTCTCACTCTAATCCTCAAAACCTTTGAATATGTGCATTTAATTCCTTTTGTTTCTAACAAATGCTTGGATATTATACTTGTCCACTTGACCATGTCTGAGGGGAATGACAAGATGCCCTAGTAAGCCTGTGCCCATAGGTTTTGAGTTGTCACTGGGGGGATTTCTGAAAAGTCATTGTCCTCTCCCAACATATTACTACTTTTCCATCTTGCTTCCCGCTCATCCATCCCATTACATTTGTCTGAGCATGGGGTTGGCCAATCATTTAAGGGTTTCATCTTGCCTTGTGGGAAGAAGGGGCTAAAGGCCCAGAAGGTAAAAGCAAGCTGGAAAAAGATAAAAGCTTAAAAAATATAAGGGACCTGTAAATATAATAAAACAAGACCTAGTCAGAAGATAGGGGGTCTCATCACGAGCCAACCTTCTCATTTTTGTGAAAGTACTTGTGGGTAACATTGTCACCACTGGTCACCATGGCAGGAAAGTGTCCCCTGATTAGCTTCTTGAAGAAAAAGCAATAAAGAATAAAGAATAAAGAATAAAAGGCATGAATGGGCTTGGAAACATTGGCATCCAGGACAGATGCAACTCGCCTTCTACAAAGGCACCGACAGGTAAGCCCTGCATTTTCCTGCTTTCACTGCACCCCTTGTCCAGTGGACACTAGCCCAATAGGACACCCTGTCGCCTCCTCCAAACTTGTATTGCAGATTTGTATAATGCCTTTGAGCACTTGACTGGGGTAAAAGGGGTTTTATGCAAATGTTTAATAATATTGATGATGGGATGTGATTGACATTGCTATGATCCTTGTGACTTATGAGCCCATGGAGGGCGTAGATGTTGATGTGCAGGATCATGCCCGACGGAAAGGTACCACATTGGACAGGTACACATGGGGAGATGATTAGTTTGGACCTCCATGGGGCTAAAGATCCCACCATATGGATGTTGAGACCCCAGCAGGGGGCAGAGACAGGACATAGGGGTTTGCACCAGAGAAGAGGAGGACGTTTGACAGAGTTACCCTGGTAGAGCCTTACCTAGGGGGGTTGTGCCCTCTTCATTGGAACGTTGGCATTGGAAGGCCCAAAACGTCACCCAGGAGGCTCATGACGTCGTCCAGCTTCATGGACATTTTGGGAGACAGTCATGGCAGTTTGGCACGTGTGGTAGGTTGGAGAAGCCCAAGGAGGGCTAACGTTTTGCTCCAGGAGGTTGCATTTTCCCCAGAAAAGGCTAACACCATCCTAGGAGGGGCATGACATCTTGATTTTGCTTGATTAGGGTTTTAATTTATGACATTTAATGTAAAACAATATTATTTGGTATTTTGGCCTTGCCGACCTTTTGATGACCTAAAATTTAATTAAGGACATTGGTATGGTATATATTGAGGGTTTTTACTCTCATTTTTTCATCATCGTTCACTCACACATTATTGAGGTCTGAAATTTGCACCCTATTCTAGGGTTTTGGATGAAATTTTCATGTGCACATGTTGAAGGAAGACTTTTCTTGGAATTTGTAGCATTTCTCTTGGTGGAAGGTTTACAACTAGGGTTTTGTTACATGGTTTCTTGGTTTATGTAAGTGAATTTCTGCAACACTTCTTAATTGAATGGTTGTAGTATTGTTTACTTGCATTTGTTATTATAATTTGTTGAATCAAACCCTAGGTGACAAGCACATGCTAAGGTCCTTGTTTCATGTCCCTACCAAGATTAAGAGATATTTGATTTGCTGAAGTAAGATAGAGCCTTGCCATAGCAACACTCTATCCATACTCTTCTAGATAGTCGTTTTTTCTTTTTATTGAGCTAAGAAGGAGGAAAATGCATCAAGGCCTAGGATTTCTACAGCTTGATGAGTCGTTTTCCCCTAGGGTTTGTTTGATGAAGCCTTGCCTTAGCAACACTTCATCTTCTAACTCTCTTTTATTTAGCCCCATAAATTCTTGCTCAAGCTAGCCGATTTCATCTTGCCAATAAGCTAAATAAGGAGGAGAAAACACTAAGGCCTAGGGTTTCTACACCTTAGTAAGCCTTTCTCCCCTAGGGTTTCATTGTTGAGGCCTTGCCTTAGCAACACCTCAACATTTAACCCTATTTTCTTTGGTCTTTTCATTATTATTTAATCCTTCAACCTTTGCAGCCTCTTTTGACCCCATATGCCCTAGTAGGGCACTGATCTAAGACCTCTTGTATTGAGTACCTTGATCACAAACAATTTCTAAACATTATTGAACAACCTTTATCTACTTATAACCCTAGCCTAGACTAATCCTACTAACCCTATTGCTTTCGTCGCCTTCTTATGCTATAAACACCTCTATGCAACATTCGTTTTACCTTTAAAGCAATTGAATGATTGGTTAAGGCATTGTTTCTAAAGTGTTGATATTGTTACATTGATTTCCATTCATCATTGACGTTTCTCTAGCATTTATTGTGAAGTGATATTGTAATCATTGCTATTGAATAAACATTGATTTACTTCGTCAATATTATTGCTCAATTGCTTATTATCAGAAAGTCATGATTATCTGAAGTACTAATCAACAAGTAAGCTTGCACATGTAGTTTCTTTGTTTCTTTGTCTCGGGCAGGTACACTATTTGGTTATTACTCATCTTTATTGGTTGATTAGCTAGTACTTTCTGATCGGTGGTGAATTGTGAGGGCGGAATTATCATTTAGCCTTTAAGCGTTTGCCTTCTCAAAACCCCAGGTCACCGAGGACGTCTCCCCTGGGCCTTACCTCCCTAAACAGAAAGAGCTATCCCATTGAGGTGACAGTGGTGGGATAGTCTCAGTTACGCTAGTTTGAACTCCTTTCATCTGTCTCTTACTTTGACTAAAAACTGTGCGATAACAGTTCCTGTTTGGGAATCTGTCGAAGCTCTGGTGTTGGCTCCTCATCTGGATGTACTACTTGCTCAACTCCATGTACACAATCCTATGAATCTGAATTTGAATATGTAGCATCTGAGTGTACATAATCATCATCGCTAATGTCTGGAACTGATGGAAGCACAAGAGTACCTTCATGTTGGATTGGTGGTGCATGCAAAAAAATCTCCTCAAATTCAACAGTATGCTCAATGACGAGCCGGTATGTAAAGGGATATATCAACCTGTACCCCTTCACATCATTTGTATATCACACAAAGATGCAAGGCGTGCTTTTTGGATCTAATGATTTCCTCTTTTTAGAAGGAAAATGGGCCCATGTGCGAGATCCAAATATGAAGAAGTGTGTGACATATGGTTTGTCACTTGTCCAAGCCTCAAAATGTGTCATGTCCCCAATAGATCTATGAGGATATTTGTTTTGTATTTAAGAAACACAGTTAAGTGCCTCAACCCAAAGCTTGGAAGGAATAGACCTCGCATGCAACATGAAATTGGTCATGTCCTTGAGAGATCTGTTCTTCCTTTCAACAACTTCATTCGGTTGTGGAGTGTATGGAATTGTATGTTGCAACTAGATACCAGCCTTAAAAAAAAGATTCTGATCATCTTTGTTGATGTACTACCCCCCATTGTCTGTACAGAGGATCTTTATCTTCTTCCTAGTCTGTGCCTCTACTATAGCTTTGAAGTCTTTGAGATGCTAAAAAACTTCAGACTTTTTCCTGAGAAAATAAACCCAAGTATAGTGTGAGTAATCATCAATAAATGTGAGGAAATACCTTACTTTGTTGATGGACTGATGTCGAAATGGACCCATGACATAATTGTGAACAAGATCCAAGGAAGAAGAGTCTCTATTTTCCTTCCCCTTTTCAAACTTCTCTTTAGGATGCTTTTCAGGAATACATCCTTCACAAACCCCTTCAAAAAGTGAATATCTGGCAAGCCTTCGACCATTCCTTGCTTGGAAAGTCGTTGTATGTACCTAAAGTTTAAATGACCAAATCTCTCATGCCATACTCTGCTACTATCATCAACATGCGTTAGTAGTAAAGAGGAGTCATGGTCAACAAACTTAGTGAATTTATACAACGTTGATTTGTGATCTACCTCACTAATTGCAATAATGGAATTGTCATGCATGTCAAGTACAAAAACCGAATTTGATGTAAATTCAAGGTTTTTTCTTGTTTGAGTGATATGATAAACTAAGAGCAGATTTATAGAAATATTTGGAACATGTAAAACATTCTCAAAACTGCCATTAGGGAGTTCCACTCTTCCCTGCACTGTTACTTCTACTGGAGTATCATCCCCCAACATAATAGGGGGTCATGAGCATAAACTTAAAGTAAAAACTTCCTCGTTGGATGCCATATGATGTGATTCACCCGAATCTATAATCCATGAATCAGATGAGGAATTAAATTCAATAAGAGCATGATGATTACCTTTCTTAGGAGCATGATCTTCTTCCTTCTTCTTCTTGGCTCCTTCAAGAATGAAGTTTCCAAGGTTGTTATTTTGATGTACCTGTTCCATAAAATCAATTTGCTTCTTCATGCATGTGGATTCTTTATGATTTGGTTTATTGCAATAAGTTAACTGCTTTCCCTTCTTATTCTTCTTCTTCTTCTCTTTCGAATTTGAAGAGTCTTTGGAACCTAAAGAATCCTTGAAGGTTTTGGAATATCCCTCCTTTTCTTTATGCTTCTCCTTTCCTCTTTGTTTGGATTATACTTTTCCATCATGCATGGTGAGTGCATGTGCTTTGGGATCCTTGATTAGGCCCATTTGAATGAGTTTTTCCTGCTCATGTGTGAGTGAATCAATGAACTTCTCCATGGTAGGAAACTTCCACTTTGACCCCAAGAGATATCTGTCAGAATCGAAAGTGGAGACATAGACAACATATTTTGGTCCTAGCTTAGCCAAGATTGTTAGAATAAGTTAGTCTACTTTTGTAGACTTATGAATACCACAATATGCCAAGCTCAATATCAAATATTTAAACTTGGTAAAGAAATCCTGAATATTATCAAAACTTTTTGGATCCAAGGTATTCAACTCTACCTCAAGCATATGTCCTCTCTTCTTATCCTGTGTTTGAAGGAGACTTTCCAAGGTGGTCCATATCTCGTTTGGAGTCTTGCATGCGGCAACATGAAACCATAAATCGGTTGTAATTAATTCAAGAAGAAGTCTTGTGGCCTCATCCTTACGGTTGGCCCATCTGGTCTTCTTAATCGATGATGTAGGTTATGTTTCTGTTGTCATTGTCAAATTGTACAATCCTTTCCTTCTAAGTTAGAATTCGACCTTCGGCTTCCATTCAAAATAATTGTACAGTGAGTATTATTACCAAATTTCATTGAAGAATTGGTGTCATATCCATTCCTCTTATTGGTTTTTGAAAAACCCAAATTTTTTTCCTGAGAAATCACTGAAAAAACACTTTTTCAAGAGCATCTCATGCTATCTGAAGGGCACACTGAGACATTGTCGCAGCCTATCTGAAGGATACAGTGCGACACTTAAGAATTTTTGCACCCTATGAAAGGCTAGACAGACACTGTCTAGAAATTTCAAATTTTATAAGTGTGCTTGCGACTATTGCACCTTTCAACAAGGAGAGCGTGCGAGCCTTTCAGAGGCACAGATTACATTCTTAAAGACTCTGATTCCCCCCTTTTTTGGATTGTGTGGTTTGCTCCAAGTAGCTTGACTCTGATACCATGTCAATGTTTCATGGAAACCTGCATAAGAGACCTAGCTAAAGCAAGTACAAACAAAGATTATCAAGAAAAGGACATGAGATTCAATATGGAAAGTCTAAAAATGGAAAGTCTAAAATAGAAATAGCTCTAGTTAACTACCACTGAACTATTGTGTCGAAAATAGAAATATTTCCAACAGGGGGGAGTACAATGATGTAACTCTTTTGTACCTTAAGGGGGGGAGTTAAAAAATCAAATGACGATGGTTTTTGAAACCGCTTGTGGTCTCTCCTTTCAGCTGAAAAAGGGGGAAATTTATGATGGAATTAAACATGGTTTTCAGATCGAAAGTTTCAACAACAAATATGCCGAATGTGTATCAAATTTTCCAGATTGACAACTACAGTTTGTAGATGGTAGGCTTTGGCAGAATTATGATTCAATGACTTGGAGTTGAATCATACACATGATACATTGGGATGTTGTTGGACAACTAAATGTGTCAAAATTGGTTAGTGTTCATCTAAAACCATTGGATACATGATATCAATTGGTTATTGGTCATCCCAAACCACAATGTGAAAGAGCACTTTCAGTGATACACTAATAATAGAGTGGTGATACATGTTCACCAATTAGCAAAATACATTAGATTCTTCAAGCTCAAATACTTTGCAAGATCATCAAATTGTCAAGCAATCAGGGAATGTTCATATATTGACATGTTCACTTCCATTTCAGATAACCATTTAGCATCTATATTGGTGATTTTTTAGGAAGTTCTTCATTGAGGCTTGGCTCTGTATTTTTAGTATGAAAACTTGGAAATGATACCAATTTATGCTTGATTGTTGGTATTATTGATCAAACTTGTGATCGAGGGGGGGGGGGATGTTATCCTATGGCTTACCTTACCAATCACTAAGTCTAATTGTCAACTATAGTTGTATGATTCATTTAGGAAATTAGTAATATATCCTCAAGTGATGAGTAATGAGTTAGTTAATATTTCTTAGCCTAATCATCATGCATGATTTTAGGATCTAGAGAAAATCTCTCTATGAGGTGGTTATCACCCATTGTACTATTAATATGTAACATTGGTGTGAATACATTAGAGTTGTCTAGTGATACTTTTCCGTCATCTTGTGGTTCTTGTCTATATTTTATCACAGGTTGACTGGGCGATGACTGGGAAATCACTGGGCGACCAAAATATTACCGTTATATGTATTTTTCTGAGGCACAAAGAGATACACTAAAAACTCTATAATCTTATTTATTTCACATAAGTGGTATGGAGGCTTTAACAATATAAACACTAAATTCCTTGTCACCACAATACATGTGAGATTAAAAGAGGGAGGATTTTAATAAAGGGATAAGATTGATCCATGAATTAAATGGACGATTGCTGAGCAACGAAGTTCTGGAGGTCATAACTCAATATCTAGGCATCATTTTTGGGCAAACTATACCTCGTTGGAAAGGTAATGCGGTGAGAAATATGTTTGAATAGGTTTTAAGGGAAAAATTTGGCTACAATTCTTCCAGAAATTGAAAGAAGAGTCGTCTCAGTTTTCATGGTTTGATGATAATTTGTTTTGGAACCTTAACTTCCCGAGGCTATAAATTGAGATCTAGAACTCCAAATTGCACTCATGAGGATTCATTGGAAATATGGAATGATTAATATTGCTTATATGATGATTTCAATGCTCGATAAATCAAATATAAGGCTCAAAAATTTGAAACACAGTCCACTTTTAAGAAGGCACTTAGTTTAGAAGTTTGAAAATACAAATTTGTTTAAAAACTTTTTTAAAAACGTAATGGGCCACACTTCAAGGCATGAATTTTAATGAAATAAAGTCATTAATGAGAGTTCAATTAAGCATTACTTAAATTTGTTACTCCAAGAATAAAAGTGTGTGGAAGTTCCTAGAAAGAACAAAACCCAAACAACTTCAAGAAGCTGCATTGGAAGCAAATTTTAAAAGAGACAGAGCACCAACAAAGAAAGGGTTGGAGGGAAATTAGAGGATCAATACTGAAAGTTCCATCCATCAACATGCAACCAAATCTCTAATTAACAAAAAAATATATCTATTGTTCTTGCTTCTACTTCTTCTACACTATTTTTTCTCAAGGCTTTATGCTTGTATTTATGAACTGAGCATAAGGATAAGTTTTTGAGTAATTTTATTATATTCTTCCAAGACTATGAAGAGAGTGATTTGGAAGAAAAACTTAATCAAAGATTGGAAGATATTTGTGAATAAACTCATATTGTTGAAACTAAAAATAAGAATTCCAATTTGCAAGTGCAAGATTTTAGCTTCTCATGTTCTTTATATGAATATATTTGTAAAAGTAAGTTTCAGAATGAAATTGAGGAGCTTCCACCAAATGCACAAGAAGATTTCAACCAACATACTCATGCGGAAAATGTTGCAACAAATGATGAAAAGTCATGAGAGCATTGGCATCAAGAACAATTTGTGGAAGAATTTAATCAGAACAATGATGGAAAAGATTGCCATTGCATGAAGGAAGAATGCTTCCAGGACATTGCCAGTGAATCAAGAATATCAAATACATATAAGGAGAAAGATGAAAGTATTTTTATATTGAAAACTCATCATCTGACCAAAGACAACAACATTCTTGAACAACCAAGAATTGATTTCATTGAATTGTGGGTCCGAAGCATTGTTGGTCAAGCAATGCAATCAGGTTTTGGGTACATTCAGCTCAACTTAACTCTAGTATACTTTGGAAATGCTCCTGAAATCATTCCAAAGATCATCCGGATGCTTGAATGGCTCCGTTCGAAATCTACGGAAACTTGAAGGTGTCCCTTTCCTCAAAGTAAGTTAAGGTAGGTAGATCTTGTTTGTACATAGTGTGGTTCTTCAACCAAATTTGTGTATAATAGAGCAATTGTTAGATGGATATAATGATTGCATGATCCAATGGACAAGAAATTACAAGAAATCATTTTGAAGATTACTCCATAGCCTAGTGCGGAAGACGACTAAACCAGGATTCCATGGTTTGTTGATAAATATGTTTGGAAACTCAACTTCTTGAGGCTATAACTTGAGATATAGAACTCTAAATTGCACTCAAGAGGACTTGTTGGAAAGACATAATGATGAAGATTGCTTCTATGATGGTTTCAATGACTGATAAATCAAATATCATGCTCAAAAAAATAAAACACAGTACACTTTTTGGTTTTTGGCTAGTTTGTCTGTGACCAGCGGGACTAGCCTGTGGCTAAGAAACCGTGACTCAGGGGCATCTAAGCCCTCAAAATCACTCGGGGATCGCAACTGGCCTGAGACACACCAACCCTTAACATGGATGGAGTTTTTTTCCCTGCACCTTTCGAACCGGCGACTTCAACATCATGGAGTGCCTTAACAACACACTCCATCATTGACTATCCTACACCTCAGGGACTAACACTGCCCACTTTTAATAAGGCAATCAATTTAAAATTTTGAAAATAACAGTTTATTTAAAAACTTTTATTAAAGACGAAATGGAACCCACATCAAGGCACAAATTTTAATGCCAAAAATTCGTTAATGAGAATTAAATGAAGCATTAATTAAAGTGGTTACACCAAGAAGAAAAGTGTGTGGAAGTTCCTAGAAAGACCAAAACCATTTGAAACAGATTTTAAAACACACAGAGCACCATGAAAGAAAGGGTTGGAGGGAAATCAAAAGATTAGAATAGAAAGGTCCAAACATTAACATACAACCAAATCTCTGATCAACAAACAAAGATCTCCATTTTTCTTGTTTCTCCTTCTTCTACATTATTTTTATCAAGGCTTTATGCTTGTATTTTTGTACTAAGTATAAGGATGAGTTCTTGAGTTTTTTAATTGTATTCTTCTGAGAGTTTTTTCTATAAGATCATGGAGTATTTTACAGCCATATATGTGACTGATAAATGTAAGCCAATATTTTATAATTTATTCATGGAGATTTAGTCCTTTTGTTTGGCAAGGTTTATTTCAGAATCACTAGTCAATTGGTTTATTTAATGCTTTTTAATAAAGAATATCCTTCATGTAATAAACTCCAAGAGCCACTTCTGGTCATAACTTTAATGATTCCTCAGATCTTGGAATCCTTGAGTGTGAGATTTTTAGAGTGTGATTATCAATGTCTTTTCAATTTTTAACTGCAATACTCATTTAAAGTTCTTTGAAATGATTAAAACCACTTCATCCTTTTTCTTGTGAAAAGATATGGATGTATCCTCTACTTGCATGTGATTTATAGGGTTGTATAAATGATGTTGAGCATACATTTTTATGTTGAAGAATTTCTTCATATATTTTTGTTTGTTAATAAATTGCTTGGTCCATTCAAGAATAAATTTGGTTATCAAGAACCATTTCATATATCAATTAAAGAAATAAATACTTTGGGTTTGTTGTGTAGCATTCTCCCAAATCCAAAAGCATCAAGACATATCTTTCAGAACATACAGAGGAGTACCACCTCTATAAAAACATAGGGTGATATTTATCCTCATGAAGTTGTTGTTTGGATCATAACCAATCTAAACATCAACATTTTTGGCGAACATACTAGGGAACACTTTATTTTCAAGATATCTGAGGGTTTTTTTTAGATTTGATTAAGGAACTATAGTCTCCATGGTTCAAATCTTCGAAAAGAAGATTCAAGAAGACTATTGTTTGTTCTAGATGCAAGGGGTTTATAAAAATAGTATTCAAAGATATTTGAATGACCTCAAAAAAATCCAAGAACCACTAAAGGTTCAGGAGGATGAACTCCCTAGCGATTCCATTGAAAGAACTCTCAAAATGCTCTAGCAACTCCATTGAAAAGATTTGAGAGTCTCAAGAAAATCCTCATGGCGACTCCACCAAATAACCTTGCTCATGTCATGATGCTCCTTTGTCTTATCCACCAAGTCCATAAATGGATTTACATGATGCAACAAAAGGAAAAGGTACCCAAAGAAGGAGACGACTGCATAGAATCCATTTAAATCTATTAGAAGTATATTTTCAAATGCTTAATATTCCTATTGAAAAAATTTCAACATTCTTTTGAAATCCTTTGGAGGATGCAAAACAACACTTGTTTATATTCAAAAGAACATGTGATGTTTTCAATATCACTGAAGATAACATTACATGTCGATTATTTGCACAAACTATGCATGGGAATGCTCATGAATGGTTATTTTCATTAATGCCCAGTACCATTTCCATTTGGAATATGTTGGAAACTTCATTTGCTGAAAATTTCATCCCAAATGTTTTCTATGTTGCGATGCATCTACCCTGTCCCATATGGACACAAGACAATGAAGAGACTGATTTGGAAGAAAAACCTAATCAAAGTTTGGAAGATTTTTCTGAATCCAGTCATATTTTTGAAACGAAAAATAAGAATTCCAATTTCCACGTTCAATATTTCAGTGTCTCGTGTATTTTATATGAAGATATTTCAAGAAACAAATTTGAGAATGAAATTGAGGAGCTTCCAACAAATGCACACGAATATTTTAGCCAATATGCACATGTGGAAAATATTGCAACAAATGATGAAAATTCACAAGAGCATTGACATCAAAAACAATTGGTGGATGAAATTAATCAGAACAATGATGGGAAAGATTTCCATTGGATGAAGGAATAATGCTTTTGTGACATTACCAATGGATCAAGAGTGTCTAATACAGATAAGGACAAAGATGAAATTATTTTCAGATTTGAAAGTCTTCATCCAACCAAAGACAACAACATTCTTGAGCAACCAAGAATGATTTCATGGAATCATGGTTCCATAACATTGTTGGCCAAGCAGTGCAATCAGGTTTTGGGCACATTCGGCTCAACTTTACTCCAGTATACTTTGGAAATGCTCATGTCTCCTTGGTAGCAGCCTTGATATATTCCCCAATTCTTGAATTCTTTCCACACATAACTTGGATGATTGAATGGCTCCATTGGAAATCTACCTACACTTGACGATGTCCCTTTCCTCCAAGTAGATTAAGGTAGGTAGATCTTGTTTGTATATAGTTTATTTTTTCAGTCAAAGTTTTGCATAATAAAGCAATTTCTAGATCAATATAATGATTCCATGATCAAATGGACAAGAAATTACAAGAATTCATTTTGAATGACTCTAGATCCCAATCTAGAAGACAATTGAACTATGATTTTGGATTCTTAACAACCCACAGGGAGTCATTGTCCCGTAGTTGGAGCCAATTGTTGAACAAAAATTTACCTCATGAGGTTATTGATTGGACCTTAACCAATCTAAACAACAACATTTTTGGTGAATGTACTGTGGAACGATTTATTTTGAAGATATCTGAGGTTTTGTTTCAGATATGATTAAGGAATCAGAGTCTCCATGTTTCAAAACTTCAAAAAGAAGATTCAAGAAGATTGTTGCTTGTTCTAGATGCACGAGGTTTATAAAAATCATATTCATATATATTTGAATGACCTCAAAAAGAGACAAGAACCACCAAAGATTTGGGAGAATGAACTCCCTGGCGATTCCATTGAAAGAATTCTCAAATGCCCTGGCAACTCCATTGGAAAGATTCAAGACTATCAGGAAAATCCTCATGGAGGATCCTCGAAAGAGCCTTGTTCATGTGATGATGCTCCTTTGCCTTCGCCACCAAGCCCATCAATGTATTTAAAAGATGCGGAAAAAGGAAGACGTAGCAAAAGGAGGAGGCAGCTGCATAGAATTCCTTTAAATATGTCAGAAGTGGATTTTCAAATGTCTGATATTCCTATTGAAAAAATTCCACATTCTTTGGGAATACTTTGGAGGATGCAGAGAAACACTTGTTTAGATTCAAAATCACATGTGATGTTTTTAATCTCACCGAAGATAATGTTACATGTCAATTATTTTCAAAAACTCTGTGTGGCAATGCTTGTAATGGTTCTTGTTATCACACCGTTTGTACTTGGATGTAAAGGAAAGGTAAATGGAAGGAAAACTGACGTAACTGGAGACTATCCTATCACTGTCACCTCAATAGGATAGCTATTTCTATTTAGGGTGGTAGGCCCAAGGGAGACGTCCCCGATGACCTGGGGTTTTGAGAAGGAAAAGGTTTAAGGCTAAGTAAACGTTTCCCCCTCACAAGTCACCATCGATCAGAAAGTCCGGCTAAACAACCAATAAAGATAAATAACAACCAGAAATGTACCTGCCCGGAACAAAGCAACAAGAAACTATATTTTTCATGGTCACTTGTTGGTTAGTACTTCATATAATCAAGGACTTTCTGATATAAATCAATTGATCGATAATATTGATGAAGCAAATCAATGATGTACAATAGCAATAATCAAAATATATTACTTCACAATAAATGCTTAAGAAGAAGCTTCACAATGAGAAAGGACGATTTATCATCAATGTCACAATACCAACATTCATTAGAAGCAAGGACTATTACACATTTATCAAATCTTTCAATTGCTTATAGAAGGATTAATTGCTACAAAGTATAACTATAAATTAAATGGATAATGTAAACAATACGGTTAGTAGGTATTAGTAGTTGTTCAAAGAGTTTGGAGATTATGATCAAAACACTCAAAGGTCTTAGATCACTGCATTCATAGGGAAAATGGAGTCAAAATAGTGGCAAGAGTTGAAGGACAATATGATAATAGTAGGGCTAAAGACAAGAGAGTTTAAGGGTGAAGTGTTGTTAATCCAAGGCGTCAACCATCAAACCCTAGGGGAAAATGACTCACTAAGGTGTAGTAACCGTAGGCCTTAATGTGTTTTCCTCCTTCTTTAGCTCAATGACAAGGTAAAAACGGCTTGAATGGAGAGAAATAGATAGGGTTTTGCAATGGAAAGGCCCTAGCAATGTCTCCAACACAAAAAATGGCTCCTTGGCATATTCTAGTAGGGAATTAAAATAAGGACTCCAACATGTGCTTATTTCCTAGGGTTTATTCCAGCAATTTCATTAACAAAATGTACATAAAACACTATAACCATTCAAGTAAGGGAAGGATTGCAGAAATTCACTTACATTCCCCAAGTATTCACCAAGCAAAACCCTAGTTGTGAACCTTCCACCAAGAAAATTGTCAAAAATAGCCAAAATAAGCCACCTTCAACAAGTGCGCACTAGTAATTTCAGTCAAAACCCTAAATGAGGGTGCAAATTTCAGACCTCACACAAGTGTGAGTGAAAGATGATGAACAAAAGAGAGTTTTATCTCTCTTACTTATACCATACCAATGACCTTAATTAAATTTTAGGTCACAAAAGGCCGACAAGGTCAGAAATACATAATGATATTGTTTTACATTAAACGTCATGATAAAACCCTAAATCAAGCATAAATTAAGACGTCATGCCCTTTTAGTGTGATGTTATCCCTTTCTATGGCAACATTGGCCTCTTAGAGAAAAAGGTTAGGCCTCCTTGGGCCTCCAGAAGTTTCCACATGTGCCACAACTGCCACAACTGCCTCCCAAAACCTCCACAGGCACTGAATGATGTCATGAGTGTCCTGGGTGACGCCATGGGCCTTCCAAGACCAACATCCTGATGGAAAGGGAACAACCCCCTTGGGTACCGGTCTACTAAGTTGCCTCTGGTGGAACGTCCTCCTCTTCCCCGGTGCAAACCCTCTGACCTGTCTCTGCCCCCTGTTGGGGTCTCAACATCCATTTGATGGGCTTTCAGCCCCATGGAGGTCCAAACTAATCATCTCCCCATGTGTACCTATCCATAATGGTACCTGCCTGTCGGGTATGGTCCTGCACATCAATAGATACACCCTCCATGGGATCATAAGTCACAGGGATCATAGCAATATCAATCACATCTAATCATAAATTTTATTAAACATGTGCATAAAACCCCTTTTACTTAGTCAAGTGCTCAAAGACATTATACAAATCTGCAAGCCAAGTTTGGAGGAAGTGACAGGGCGTCCTACTGGGAAAATACTGGATGTGGGGTGTTTCTGGGAGAAATCAAATCCAAGCCATGTGGGTGGATGAGGTGGTAAGGGATGTCTGGACAAGGGGTGCAGTGATAGCAGGGAAATACATGGCTTACCTGTGGGTGCCTCTATAGAGGGTGAGCTGCACCTATCATGGATGAAAATGTTTCCAAGCCCATTCATGCCTTTTATCTTTATTCTTTATTTATTTTTCTTTCAAGAATCTAATCAAGGGACACTGCCCTCACGCGGTGATCAATGGTGGAAATGTTATCACAAGCACTTTCACATAAATGAGAAGGTTGGCTTGTGATGAGACCCCCTTTCTCTTGGCTATGCCACCAAGAGCCACTGCCCTCGCGTGGTAACCAGCTGCTAGTAGTGTCATACCGCTAGATGCCCACAGACCTAATATGCTGGCTCATGATGAGACCCTCTATCCTCTGACTAGGTCTTGTTTTATTACTTTTTATGGGTGCCTATGTTTCTTATTGAGATGCTTTATTGATTTCTTCGGGATCCCTGGGTGAAGCATCTCGAGGTTTCATTATTTGGCTTCTATCGTTTTCTAGTTGCTTTTAACCTCTGGGCCTTTAGCCCCTTCTTGCCACAAGGTAAGGTGCAACCCTTAAATATTTGGCCACCCCAATGCCCGGACCAATGTAATGGGATGGATGAGTGGGAGAAAGATGTAGAGTGGTAAGTATGGTGGGAGCGGACGATGGCTTCTCATGAATCGTCCCGGTGGCAACTCAAAACCTATGGGCACAAGATTACTAGGGCATCCTGTCATTCCCCCTAGATATGGTCAAGTGGATAGGCATAAGATCCAAGCAACCGTTAGAAACAAAAAGAATCAAATGAACATATTCAAAGGTTTTTAGGGTCGGAGTGACACATACCATGATACCCAGACTCATTACCTCATGGAGCAAGATCCACTTCTGCTACAGGACCAGACCGAGGTGATGGATGTTGTTGTTGCTGACAAGGTGGAGGCGCTGAAGAAAAGAAAATATGGGCCCTACAGGGTCATGCTCAAGTCGATCTGGCTCTCGATACTCCATGTCTAGGACCTGTGGGCCTCGAGACATAATCTCCTTAGTTATCCCTAAACTAGGGGATAACAGTTCTTTTCATTATTGTTTGGGACCATTACCAGTTGGGATCTATTGGAAACTTGATTTGCTGAAAATTCCATACCAAATGTTTTCAATGTTGTTTCCCAGCCACCCTTCCTCTCCCATATGGACACAAGAAAATGAAGACATTGATTTGGAAGAAAATCCTAATCAAAGATTGGAATATTTTTCCTAATCAAGCCATATTATTGGAATTGAAAATAAGAATTCCAATTCGCAAGTGCAAGATGTCAACTTCTCATGTAATCTATATGAAGATATTTCGAATAGTAAGTTTGAGAATGAAATTAATGAGCTTCCACCAAATGCACAAGAAGATTTCAACCAACATACTCATGTGGAAAATTTGCAACATATGATGAATAGTCACAAGAGAATTATCAACAAAAAAAATTGGTCAAAGAAATGAATCAAAGCAATGATGGGAAAGATTGCCATTGCATTAGATAATAATGCTTTCAGGACATTGTTAGTGAATCAAGAATCTCATATAGGGATAAGGAGAAAAATGGAAGTATTTTCATATTGGAAACTCCTAAACCAACAAAAGACAAAAACATTCTTGAGCAACCAAGAGTTGATTTCATTGAACCATGGTTCCAAACAATTGTTGGCCAAGCAACACAATCAGGTTGTTGACACATTCAACTCAAGTTTACTCTAGTATACTTTGGAAATGCTCCTCATTACTTGGTAGTAGTCTTGAGATGATCCTCAGTTCTTGAAGTAATTATAGAGATCACGTGGATGCTTGAATGGATCCATTGGAAATCTACCTACACTTGAAGGTGCCCTTTCCTCCAAGTAGATTAAGGTACCTAGATAATGTTCGTACATAGTTTGTTTCTTCAGTAAAAAAATTTCATAATGAAGAAATTGCTAGATGGAGATAATGATTCCATGATCCAATGGACAAGAATTTACAATAATTCATTTTGTAAATGACTCCATAGCCCAATGCAAAAGACAACTAAACAAGGATTCCGGATTTTCAGATATCCACAAAGGATCATTGTCCTGGAGTTAGAACCAGCTATTGATCGAAAATTTGGTCACCTCGATTTAAAAAAAAATATCAGAAGGAAGAATTTGTGCATGCTCAACAAATCATGGTGTAGTCCTCAGTCTCAAAGTCATCATGCATTTTATGGAATCAAAATACTACTTTGAATGCTCAATATACTCATAATTTTGTCCAAAAGTCTGATAGAGAGATTGCAAGAAGAACTTTAAAGAATGAAAATATTTCTAAGTATTGTGCTCCTATTTCCCTCTCATTTCTCCTATCTTATCATACTTAGTCATTTTGACACTTTCCATCTCTTCCCCATATCCATACTTAACCATTTTTCCCTCTTCCACTCTACTATCCATACTCTATATTCCACACTTAACTATTTTTCTATCTTTTCATTCCTTACTCTTTCTTTACTTAACCATTTCTACGTTTATATTCTGATTTGGACCTTTCTATTATGATCTTTTGATTGTCCTTTCTATTTGGACGTTCTGTGAAGTAACCTTCACTTGGATAGACTGATAATGTATTTCATCGCCGCTTCATTGTGACCGAGGCCATCTAACATTCCACAAGGGTTTGAAACGACTGGACTTCTCCATGACAAAATCCGGTGGATCAAAGTAATGTCTCTTGATTGCTTCCTATGGGAACCGATAGTATCATTCAACAAGGGGTTTAAGTGATGTAGGTGGGAAGTGGGTTGTATGATAGCCACCTCGCACAAGTTGCACCATGATATTGTTGGTCACCGCAACTTTTGTAGCGGAGGGGATTGAGGCTTGATATAGCCACTATTCACCTTAGCTTTGTAAACAAGAGATTACAATGGACCACTTCTCTAGTTGTGTTTATTTTTATTAACCTCTTGAGTCTACCCATTCATCATTGAAATCTTCATCATAACCATTTTGTGCTTATTTATCTAGAGAAGTCGAGCCTTCCTCGGGATTACACTGGTCCATCAATGGACAGTCATGAATTTTGTTGTCTCTAACTTTGGAAGTTATCCATCAATGCACAGTTAGTTATAAATTTAATGGTCTCCAACTTTGGAAGTGAAAATATTTATGACACAAATTTATACACTGGTTGCTTTAGTATTATGTTCTCCACACTCGTGAGAAGATTTAGTATCTTGTTCCCCCTATTGAGAAAAATATATCACAAGGATCCACACCAAAAATGTGACAAATGTAGAGACTGTGCAGACT
This sequence comes from Picea engelmannii, assembly GCA_009831015.1. NCBI lineage: Eukaryota > Viridiplantae > Streptophyta > Pinopsida > Pinales > Pinaceae > Picea > Picea engelmannii. Next base: position 57,980 of record ML817303.1, read on the forward strand.
TACCAAGAGACTGCGCAGAAATACCAATAGAGTGTGCAGACAAAAAACAATAGAATGCGCGGAAATACAAGAGACTACCACAGACTGAAAAAATGAATGAGGAGAGTGCATTTCATCAAAGGAAAAACGACTGAGCTAAGTAGGCTCCAACGAAACAAGAAAATCAAGAACCTAACAAGAAATCCTAAAGACTTGTACAACTGTCCAGAACAACTGGCAGTGTACAGTCATACGTTGTTGAGGTTACAACTAATACTCCCTCTTGAGCTGAACAGTTACAAACATCAACACGAATAATGCCAAAATGTTGTCTCTGAAAATAAAAAAATGGTTTTTCCCAATGGATTTGTAAATATTCCTGCGAGTTGATCTCGTGAGCCACAAAATTGAAGAGCGATTTCACCATTATTGACTAGCTCGCATATGAAGTGATAACAAGTGTCAATGTGATTTCTTTTCTTATGAAAAACATGGTTTTTTGATAAAGCAATTGTCGAGAAGATAGGAGTTGGCTCCTTTTCTGTATGTGATGTGTCATTCAATAGTATTCACAGCCACACAGCTTGACAAGAAGCTGAGGTAGTAGAGACATACTCTTCCTCTGCAGAATATATTGAGACAATGGGATGCTTCTTTGATGCCCAAGAAATCAGATTCGTTCCCAGGTGAAAAGCATACCGTGAGGTGCTTTTCTGGTCATCTAGGATGCCCACAAAATTATTGTCAGTGTAACCAGAAAGATGATTATCCTCAAACTGAGTGTACCATAAACCAAAATTGAGAGTGCCAACAACATATCTCAGAATCCTTTTGGCCATTTTCCAGTGAGAATCTTTGGGAGATTCCATGAACCTGGAAACAAAGATGCCTGCATACATAATATCAGTCCTAGTTGTTGTAAGATACAACATGATGCCTACTAAAATTTTGTACAAGGTAGAATCCATTGTAGGGCCTTCATCTTGCTTGCTCAATTTTTTGCCTAGGGGTATAGGAGTTTCTATTGGATTGCAGTCTTCCATGCAGAATATTTTGATGATGTCTATTGCATACTTTTGCCTACAGACAAAAAACCCTTTGGTTGATTGGTCAACCTCAATCCCCAAAAAATATTTCATGATGCCAATATTTGTCATCTCAAAATTAGATTGCATGGCATGTTTAAAACTAGCTAACTCAAGATTTCTAGTATATATCATGTCATCAACATATAGACAGACAATCAAAATTTTACCTTGTTGATCTGTTTTAGTGTATAGAGTTGGCTTATTTTGGCTTCTGCTGTAATCACTCTCAATCAGGTAAGTATCAATTCTACTGTACCAAGCTCTTGGAGCTTGTTTTAATCCATACAAGGCTTTATTCAATCGATACACTTTGGTTGGATGCTCTTTGACTTCAAATCCAGGTGGTTGATCCACATATACCTGTTCTTCTAAGACACCATTCAAGAAGGTTGACTTGACATCCATATGGTATACTTGACATTTCTGTTGAGTTGCTATGGCTAAGAAGGTCCTTACAATGTCCAACCTTGCTACTGGAGGAAATGTTTCTCCATAATCAATGCCCGGTTGCTGTGAGAATCCTTTGGCAACAAGTCTTTCTTTGTTTTTTTCAATCTGCCTCTTTTCATTTAGTTTAGTCTTGTAAACCAACTTGACACCAATACTTGTCTTATGTTTGGGCAGATCAACAAGATCCCATGTCTTTTTCTTCTCAATAGAGTCAATCTCTTGGTTCATGGCTTGAACCCAATGTGGCTCTTTAGCTGCCTATTTAAAATATGTAGGTTGACATGATATTAATGCAAAAATATTGTGTTGATTAATATCATCCAACTGCTGATGGATTTCTCTCAAGCTTCAAGTTCGTTGAGTTTGGATTTCAGAGGATGAATTTTTGCTTGAAGAAGAGTTGTCCTAAAAACGTTCAGGTTGTCCTTGTACTTGCAATCTTGGAAGGAAAGGGTGATGGGTTTGTTGTCATGAATTTTCTGTGTGTTCAGGAAGTGGCAGCAATGGATTTTGACTATCCATAGGGTGATTTTCAAACTCACTCCAGAACCGATTTTCAAGAAATTATACATCTTTTTTTAGAATGATTTTCTTTGAAAGTGGATTCTAGAGTCTGTAGGCTTTGGATGTCTCATTGTAGCCAACAAAAATGCATTTCTCACTTCAATTATCAAGTTTCCTCCTCAATTCGGAAGGTATGTGAGCGAATGCAATGCATCCAAAGTTCTTAAGATGAGAAACATTCAGTTTTGTCCCACTGCATGCTTCTTGAGGGACCTTAATATTGACACTAGTGGTTGGGGATCTATTCAGGAGATAAACTAATCATGCTACAACTTCAGCCCAAAATAAATTTGACAGAGATTTCTCTCTGAGAAGGCTCCTTTCCATGCTCATTATAGTCTATTTTTTTTTCTCTTAACCACTCCATTTTGTTGTGGAGTATATCTAGCTTTGGTTTGCATGATTATGCCTTGTGATTTGCTGAAATTTGCAAATTCTTTTGAAAAAATTTCTCCTCCTCCATTTGACCTGAATACTTTTACATATTTCCCACTCTATTTTTCAGCTTCAGCCTTGAACTCCTTGAACTTTTCAAAGGTTTTAGACTTGTGTATGAGGAAATAGATCCATATTTTCCTGCTAAAATCATCAATAAACGTTAGAAAATAAAAGCTACCACTTATTGATTTTGTTTGCATTTGTCCACATAGGTCAGTGTGAACGAACTCTAAGTGTTTTTTGGCTTGAGTGGAGGACTGTGGAAAGTTATTTCTCTTATTTTTTCCAAGAATGCAAGACTCATATGGGGGATTTTTCTCTTTGAAGATAGGTAGACCTTTGACCATGGAGTTATTCTACAGGAGGCTTAGACTCTGAAAGGATAGATGTCCAAATCTTGCATGCCAAATCATTGTTTCATTGGGGGTGGATGCACTTTGTGCATAGGATTGGGTCAGATTTGCAGTTCTAAGGGTCAGGGGAAACATTCTATACGTAGTCATGTGCATTTCAGAAATCATTTTTTTGCTGGGAGGTTTGTCATATATCCTACAGGATGCTCTTTCAAAAAGTACCTTATGTCCATGTTCAACTAGTTGTCCTACACTTAATAGATTATGTTTCAGATATGGAGCATGATAGACATCATGTATTTCTTTCTTTACATCTTGTTTAGTGAGAATAGGTACAATTCCTTTGCCTTAAACTTTGACTAAAGAGTCATCTCCAAGTGTAATATCAGATGAAATAGAAGAATCCATGCCATAAAGTAAATATTTGTTACCTGCCATGTGATTGCTGCATCCACTGTCGAGCAACCAAAGGCCCTTGTGTTGTTCTTCAGTCTTGTGACATGAGAGAAACATCCCATATGAGGTTTCTCCTTTAGAATTTTAGAAATGTGCTCTTCCTGAGTGTTGATCTTCTTACTTCTTCCTGCATTCAGATTCATAGTGCCCATACCTTTTGCAGTAATAACATTGTATGCTCTCTTTCTCACTGGATCTCCTCCCTGTGCCTCTTTGAGGCTGTAAATTTTGATTATGATCTTGATGTGTGTGACCTTCACCTGAGTGATGGTTGCTTGGACTTCTCCTTCTTCCTCTGGGACCTCTCCATCTGTGGAAAGAGAATTGTTTCTTGAAGGAATTATTTGACAGATCCTTGGATTCAAGGATGGATGTAACAACCATCTCAAATTTCTTTGGAAGAATTCTGAGGACTTTCTCAACAACCCTTTGATCTGGGATGGTTTCACTAGTCAACCTGATCTAGTTCACAATTCCCATGACTCTGGTCATAAATTGATCAACATTTTTAGACTCTGTCATTTTTAAGGTCTCAAAATGTGTCCTCAAGGTCCGCAACTTGACTGTTTTGACCTTGTCATTTCCCTAGTAGGTTGTTCTTAGAATGTCCCAGGCCTGTTTTGAGGTAACAACACCTGTGACTTTTGAGAAAATGGAGTCATCTATTGAGTTCTGAATCAAGAACTTGGCCTTATTCTCTCTTTTCCTTTGTTTTGCCTAAGCATTTCTCTGTTGATTGGTCATGGCAGCTATATCTGCTGGATCTACCTCCACATAGCCATCATCCACTGGATCCCAACACTCCTGTGCTTGTAAGAAGGATCTTATTCTGAGAGACAAAAAATCATAGTTATTCCCAGGAAGAATTGGCCCTTGTGATGGCCCTAAATTATTAGAGGCGGGCATTTTTGTAAAAAATATTAAGAACAAAAAAAAAAATATTAGTAATTTGGTGCCCTTCCTCTGTGATAAAAAAAATCACCATTGATTGAGAAAGAAACGTGGGTTAATTTTTAGTAATAAAAAATACTAAGGGATGGCACATGAAAACAAAACTTTCGATAGCAACCACCAAAAATATGCAAATCTTTTGCATAAAAAGATATCAAATCTCGTGAGCATTGAGATCAAGATTTGTGTGCGCATATCACCTTCTTTTATCTTTGAGATTTGCTCTAAATCAACAATCCACGATTTTGATGGGATCCATCCCCTTTTGGCAGCTTTGTGATCCCTTTGGTTTGGGCGTATTTCAAAGCTTGTGGAGATCGCTTTGACCTCACAAACTATTTACACAGTCACACTTATATTTGCACTCGACACTGAAACTTATAGAGTCACTTGCAGAATAACAGATATGTTGTCCTCTCCTCAGATCCATAAGATTTTGCGATCTCCTCGGATTTGGAGTGTGCACGATTTTTCACTTCGCGCATGAGCAAACTGGGTCTTCCGCGCGCTAGGAATACTGATACTCCACGCGATCTCCCTCACCAAGCTCTAGAATGTGAAACAAACCTCATTGGGCGCCCTTTCATTGCATTGCACAACACTCTTTCAAAAACCAGAGTGGAAGGTCTACGCTCTTCCTCATGGGATCGGGCTGCTCTCCAGGCACAGTGGAGAGTCTCACTTCCCATGCTCTGATACCATGAAAAATGTAGAGACTGCACAAACTTACCAAGAGACTGTGCATAAATACAAGAGACTGCACAGACAAAATAATAAAATACTGTACGGAAATAAAAGAGACTGTCGCAGACTGAAAAGATGAATTAGTAGAGTGCATTTCATTAAAGGAAAAACCGTTGAACTAAATAGGCTCCAGCGAAACAAGAAAATCAAGAACCTGACAATAAATCCTAACGACCGATACAACTAGCCAGAACAGGTGGAAGTGTACAATGATACGTTGTTGAGGTTACAACTAACAAAATGGAAAATTTCTCATGGTAAGGCCATGAAAACCCCTTGTGGCATGGGAAAACGCCACTAATGTGTTTCTACATATACGAGGGTGGTAAGAATTTCATCCACACTAACTTGTTAGTAAAATGAAAATGAAAAGATCTTTATCAAGATATATTTCTTAGCCAAGTTTTAAATGCGTAACCCGAGCCATAAAATATCTTAGAGGATTTCTTCTCAAAAATTCACATTTTCATATTTAGATATTGCAATATCAATACGGATTTCAACAAATTTGGTATTACTCGATGATGGACTTTATGTATGAACGGATTTCAACAAATTTGGTATTACTCGATGATGGACTTTATGTATGAACTTCTTGAGTGCTTTTGGCACCGTTACTGCTACCTCCACCGAGGTTCTTGCTATCAATGTCTGCAACAAATGGATCAAATTATCCACCATCAGGTTGGGGAAGCTATTTAAGGTTCTCCACTAACCTTGTGCCAACGTTGGCAAGCAGGGAAGGCTGA
>ML817303.1:77269-93421 GCA_009831015.1 Picea engelmannii
TGGTTGATAGAAAACGTTGTGGCTTGGTCATCTAGCAATAGACATTGATGTGTTGATAATTTTCATTGGCTTATTTGCAAAACGTTGAGCTCTTTGTCTATAGAACTAACCCTAAAGAAGGCTGATGTCACCTCTAGTAAGCTTGACGCAACACTCTTGTCATATATGAGCATTTGATGATATTTTATGCTAATTCAAAGATTGATTATATACATTGAATACTATATCATTTCCAGTGTTTATTGGGAAGTAATATTATAAGCCATAGTCATTTTTTGCAATCATTGACTTCGTCAATAATTATTTCTATTTATGCTCATGTATATTAAATGTTGATAGTCATAAATCTGTGAAGTACTAACCACTATTTGCATGCATTAGTTTTATTGTTGCCTTGTCTCGCAAACAGTTGCCTATTCTGTGGAATACCTTCATTTTTGACTATCTTCTTGGCGGTAATCTGTGAAAGGGAAAACTTGCCTTGATCCTTTAAACCCTTGCCTTTCAAAACCCCATATTTCCAGGGACGTCTCCCTTGGGCTTAGCCACCCTAAATAGAAAGAGCCCCCCATCGAGGTGACAGTGGGTGGGGAAGCTCTTGTTACGCCAGTTTGGTTCCTTACCTTTCAACTACTTGACCTAAACTACAAACTGAGTGATAACAGGCTTAATAATTAAGAATATGTGTTTACCCTTAAGAGGTTACATGTTCACATCCAAAAGAGGTAGGGTATGTACACCTCCTTAAACTTTGACAATCAAATCCATGTCCCAAGAATTAAATTATTGTTATTATTACAAAAAACAAAATAAAAATTGTAGTATGTGAATTACTTAAAAATGAAAATGTTTTATGCTTGCAACACTCATTTTCAACTGAAGAAACAACCTGCATTTTAAAAAATCGAAGCGATTATTAAAACTTGAGTTGTTTGAATGCTATATCCCATGTCTGATACGCAATTTTCAGTTAAAAACAATTATTCTTGTGTAATATTAAGATTGTCCAACGAATCTTCATGGTAAGTCAATAAGTGTATGATTCCCCCCCCCAAAAAAACCCCTTTTTAAATAATAATAATGAATTATCCCTGTAGTGAGCCATCTGTGATCCTATGTAAACATATAAACAACCATATCTATTCTGTGATGAGCATGGTTTAAAAAAGACTTAATCACAAAATTTTGTATTTCTTTGTTGAAACAATTTTGTTTGTTTCTCATTTTTGTGTAAGTCATTGTGTTTGTGTTTAATTTGTGTACAGTTTTGAGTGATTTTTATTTTTTTATGTAATTATTTCTCTACTGTCCCCTTGCTGAATAAGTTATTACAAGAGCTAGCTGTCAAGATACTTATATAGTTGTCCCTACTGAAATCTTCACACTCTAAAATGAAATGTTTTTTCTGTTTCCACTTTCCTTTCTTTCCAAGCTTATTTTGGTCTTCTCCAACACGGAGTTTCACAACAGAGTTGATTGGAGTTGGTTCTTAATTGGGCAATCAACATTTTGGCTCTCCAAGATATATTGGCCCCTATGATGATCGTATGTGGGGTTAAACTCTTCAATATAATACTCTTTTTGTCCCAAGTTAGCTTGTGGAACCTATCAATAACAAAAGCCTTTATCTTTTTACTGTTCTTAGGGTACGGATATCCCATTTATTAAGCCATTTAATATTTTGTTTCATCCATTTCTTCTTTCTTTTGCACAATATGTCAATGAAGATTAACCTGTGAAGTGAGAAGAATGTGACTTTAAACAAACAAGTGTCACTGAGAAGAATGTGACTTTAAACAAACAAGTGTCACTGAGAAGATAGTAGATGTGGTAGAAGATCTACTATCCATTAATTAACATTTATTCAATTTTAGTAATAATTTTAAAAATCCAACGATACAATTTACATCTAGTAAACAAAATCATGCTTTCATCTAGTTTAAATGTGACAGAAAAGAAAATCTGGTATCAATTAATTGTAAGGAGGGTTAAACACTGAAATAATATAAATGGAAAAAAATTAGAAAGATCATCTCATTTTTTGGGTTATTTAAGCATATCAAGTTCTTGTGGTTTTGGCCAGTGTGAAATCAATAAATTTGAAAAATAAAGATAGAAAATAAAGCCTTTTCATCATTGAACCAATTTACTGTTTAAATTACTAACAAAAAGAAGGACCTGTAATAATAATAATAATAATAATAATAATAATAATAATGATAATAATAATAATAATAATCTATTTTTAAGGTCACGACTAAGCCACCACACCAAATTGGTGTATGAGACCCCCTTGTTTGTGGGAGAAGTGACCCCTCTTTGCCCAACGATTTGACATGTGACCTCTTAAGAGGAAACACATGCTTATATATATATATATATATATATATATATATATATATATATATATATATATATATATATATATATATATATATATATATAAGCATGGGTAGGTATGAATAAATTCATAGTTTAGATCATTAAATCAAAGTTGATTAGCAAATTAAAAAACAATATAATAACATTTAGAAAAAATTGTCATGTGTAAATATTCAAAATTATTAAACATCTATTAGTTGGTATTAGATTCAAATTTCTTATTTATTAAAAAACACATATATTACTTGTTATTTTTCTCTTCGATTTCAAAAGCATTAACACACAAGGATTTCTTAATATGAAACAAGTCTTGTAAGTGGATGGGTTATCAATGGAGATCTCAGAGATGGTGTTCCAAACGAGCAACTCCTTGCCCTTCATTTGAGTCACTTTCTTCATCCTACATTACACAACATATGCATCGATCTTTGAACCTTATTATACCAATCTCTTAATTGTCTTGAACTGGACTTCAATATTCTTATCTCGCTTCATCCACAAAAATGTTGGCATTCTTGATTGTGTCTTGTCATTTATAGCAACATGAGTCAAACATGTATAGTAATCAAAGAAAAAAGATCACCTCGGGGAAGAAGAAATTCGTGATCACTATTGATCACGACAGGATCAACAATGACCCTATGTTCCTAAAGCTCAGGAAAAGTAGCATGCAGAAAATCCATGTAGAGAGTAATGAAGCACAAGGAATTAAGACCTCAGGAGGGTTAGTGACTAAAGATCAATGCATAAAAGAATGTAAAAACAGTTATTAAAAGTGTTGTTTTTCTTCATATGAGATATAATCGATATATTATTACAATGATGAGTGTTCCATATATACGGAACATATAGTGACCATCCATGAAATGATGTGCCCCTTGAATAATCAATAACTATTTATTATTATCATTTACTTATTATATATGATATTTAATAATAAAAAATTATATTATTAATTATTATTCTAAGAGAATGTCTTTCTGATGATGTCCAAACATCAACACCCCCTCTCAATGAGGAAGACATTCTCCATCGTGCGAAGCTTGTCTTTGAAGTATACAAACTTCACCCTAGACTCATGACACTTGTCTGTCAGTTTTGGGAGACGTCTCTCTCCCACTTGAAATGAGGAGAAACTCCTTTTGCGGATCTCCCTCTGAGCCAATTAACTCTCCCTAAGATCAGTCTCACTCTGGGTCCGCATGTAATAACATATAACATCTTGAGTCTTTATCATTCCTTGTCAAATCACCATGACTAGGACAAAGACCACACCATGATCTTTCACCACAAGTACACACCTGTGAGTGAATGTCAACCAAATGCTAATTGACACGTGGAAAGCACTTCAAGCACCTCGAGTCCATATTATTCCTTGTCATGATCAGTGAAGGACTATGTCTAGTTCCATTTACCACAAGCGCACATTTATGATAAATGTATCCTATCTCTTTTGGTCTGTAGCCCAATCTAGGAGAAGGTTTGCTCGATGCTGAAACATGAACAATCCCTCTTAGCTAGGGAGGTATCTTTCCATATTAATACACAACTATTGTCCAGAGATACACAGTCTCCACCAATGGTACACAACCACCATAGTAGCAAAAGGTTTTCCACACATGACACTCCCATGTGGACTTCTAGAGGATACTCCCTCTAGGAACACTTAGGGTCAACTCCCCATAGTGTGTGATGTCAAGGTCAACTCCCTTGACATGTCCTCATGTGATCTCCACAAGGTACGTGTCCTCATGTGCTCTCCATAAGGGACGTTGGGCTATAAGCCCAAACACAGTTATCCCTTCTTGAATAAGTGTCCTCACATATCAACTCAAATCAATTCACATAGGAGTACGATATGGAGAATGTTTGTCACACATGGAACTCCCATGTGGTCTTCTAGAGGCTACTCCCTCTAGAAACACTAGGGTCAAATCCACATAGTGTGTAACGTCAAGGTCAACTTCCTTGTCACGTCCTCATGTGTTTTCCACATGGGACATTGGGCCATAAAACCAAACACACTTATCCCTTCTCGAATAAGTGTCGCACTTATCCCTTATCGGATAAATGTCATCACATATCAAATCGACTCAATCATAGAGGAGTATGATTTGGAGAATGTCTCAAGAAGCTGCAAACATCAACACTCCCTCTTAGCGAGGTAGGCATTCTCTACCATGCCAAGTTTGTCATGAAAGTACTTAAACTTTGTCCTGGTTTGGTAAGAACATTAACAACATGCTCATTTGTAGGAAGGTACTGCACCAATACTTCCTTCCTCTGCACCATGTCTTGGATGTAATGGTAGTTGATCTAAATGTGGTTTGATTTATCATGAAACACTAGATTCTTCTGATATCTTCACACAACTTTGGTTACCATAATGAATAATGGTGGAATCCAGCACATGTTCAGATAAATATGCAAGGATATTGTGAATCCACATTGTTTCACAGACTGATATACTTAATGCAATGTACTCTTCTTTTGTTTTGCTCAAAGCCACATAAGTTTGCTTCCCGCTACACCAGGAAACCATGGAAGATCCCAAAGTGAAGCTGTAATGTACCTCTAATTTTTCTATAATTTTTTTTTTTATCCCACAACACATTGCTCTTCAATTTTGTCTTAACAACTTCAAAATTAAGAGGAGGTAAGATTCAATTCCTGTCCGCGATGACATTATCACACTAATCCAGTTTACTTTGAACAGAAAAGTTATGTGGGTAATTCTTCAAAATTCTATCAATTCCCTTTTCAAACTACTCCCAGTATGCTTATAGATATATATTTAGGTAGTGTCTAAACTTAGGACTTATAGTCCATCTCTCTCCTTTAGACATGATTTCCTATGCTTGCGTGCATGACTATTTATCTGACCTTGAAATAAATTTCATACAACATACATAAAGTAACGGGGTCGGGGACATATCCCTTATCATAATATAAAAGGTTTAATCTAAGATGCTTGGCATCATTTGGTATGGTTCGACTCGTTAGTACAGAGTTCCTTTGAGTAGTCGTGAATGGGGTCTTGCCAGTCCCCATTATACAAGGCTTGGGTGACGATTTCCAAACTAAACCTTTGTTTGACTCACTCTTAACAAAATTCTCTCTTAACGAAATCTCAATTGAACGATATGTTTAACTGCAACGAATGGTTGGAGTGGACGTACTCCACTAGCCGTATCATGAAGGGATTGTCATTAACTTCACAATTTTCATGATGAGGGGAGAGGGGTTTATTTGTCAAAAAAGTCAAAGCTCTGCACCTAAAAATTAATGGATATCTCGTGCACGCAAATTCTGATGGTTTCACCTGACGTTTCCTCCTATCTAGTCACGACCACACTTCTCCTTCACATGGCAAGGCCATCATTCGTACCCTAAACATTTAATCGGTGTAGCATAGCTCCTCTTAGGGTTCCGTGAACTTTCTATTATCAATGTGAAGTCCCCCGAAAACGGTTCTGCATATTAATATTCTCCACAGGAAGGGTTGTCAACTTGGTGGGCGTTATTCGGTGGAATAGTCGGTTCTATTCGCCCCAAGGACACTTTATGAAGCTCACAACATGGCTACAAGAATTGAGCAAAACTGTCCAAGATAAGATACCTCTTTACCTCAGGTACTCTTAGTAGGGAAAGTTTGTTTTCTTTTGAGAACTTCATTGTTGATTTCCAAGAAGGGGAACAAACCATAGATCAACATAGGATTGATGAAGACGCAGTTGAGGAGCTAGAACCCGAACAAAATGATGAAATATCAACATGCCCTCCTCTCTCTGATGAGGCCATCCAAGAGCCTATTTCTCCTGCACAACAAAAGGATGATGAGGTTAGTTTCTTTCCTTTTCAGGATTTCGATGACACCTTGTTCCATGATTCAGAAAATGAAGGAGAAATGGAAGCCTTCAACGAAGTGGGTATTCCTTGTTGTACAATTGAAGATGAAGGGGCAGTTCATGAGGATGAAACAATGACGCATGTTGAAGACACGCAAGTCCTCAAAGCTCCTGCACAAGAAGAAACAATAAGTTGCCATCCTCTCTAAGATTTTGATGATTTTCTACTTTATGATTTGGGAGATGAGCAGGAGATGGATGGGCCTTTAAATGTTTTGAATCCTCCATGTTATGATATTGATACTGACATAGTTGATTTTGATGAGTTCATACATGTTGGATGACGTAAACGGGATGTAGCTGGTTTTGATATGGACCATATTTACAACATTGAGAAAAATTTCCAAGTGTTTCCTTCACAGTTATCATGACAGATTACTTTTGATTTTTGGTAAAAAGGGGATGATATATTTACCGATGCTCCCCAAACACCTAAGGTTGACCTAGTACCATGTTATCCTGACGATTTTCGGTCTTACCTTAAGGATTTTCATGAGTAATCCTCTGAGCACTTGGATTTATTCTATGAATATAATTATCAACCACCATTGTGCTGAGGTTTTGATAGGAGTAAGAATATTGCTTGCCTAAAGAAGGATTCTCATGACATCTTTCTCCAACCACCTCTTACTACTTTACCTTGTTGTATCATTAAAGGTGTAGTTGGGAATTATATCTTTTGTATTGAGTTTCTTGTGGGGCAAACCCTAGAATCCAAGGGTTGGTTGAATACTTTCATCAAGTGGATTGAGTACTTTCCTCAAAGATTGAGTACTTTCCTCAGAGATTGACTTGGCACGATTTTATCCCTCTCACTTGCCTCCATGAGTTAGACTTTGTGATTTTCGATGATACGATATATAATCTAACCCATGTCGTTTTTGTGCTTGACTTATCACTGTTTTGGTTTATAATGAAGCACAAAGGCAGGTATTGTGGGACGTTGCTGGATTGGTTTCACTGGTCGTTTGACTACACCTAACGTCCAACCAACAGGTAAGTGCAGGTAAGTAGCTAGGCATTTTTCATTCATTGTATATACCATTGCATTGCATGTTAGAATAGTTTTCTTTCACATTTGTACATATGATTTCTTTTATTTCATCCTTATATATATATATATATATATATATATATATATATATATATATATATAACCAGGGTGATATCACCACCCCAAATAATTACTAATAGTTGCTATTGAGATAAAGCAGGTTATAGGTTATGCCAGAGATACTGATGTTCTCATGCACTCTACAGTGAGCACATGTCCCCGAGTTGGAGCTAGATGTTATCCCCTACTTTTAGGGATAACTAAGATATCATGTCTCGAGGCCCACAGGTCCTAGACATGGAGTACCGAGAGCCAGATCGACTTGAGAATGGTCCTAGAGGGCCCATCTTTTCTCCCTTTCATCACCTCCACTTTGTCAGTAGCAGCAACATCCATCACCTTCAGCTTAGTCCTGTATCAGAGATGGTTCTTGCTCCATGAGGTAATGAGTCTGGGTATCATGGTATGTGTCACTCTAATCCTCAAAACCTTTGAATATGTGCATTTAATTCCTTTTGTTTCTAACAAATGCTTGGATCTTATACTTTTCCATTTCACCATGTATGGGGGGAATGACAAGATGCCCTAGTAAGCCTGTGTCCATAGGTTTTGAGTTGTCACTAGGGGGATTTATGAAAAGTCATCATCCACTCCCATCATATTACCACTTTTCCATCTTGCTTCCCGCTCATCCATCCCATTACATTTTTCCAGGCATGGAGTTGGCCAATCATTTAAGGGTTGCACCTTGCCTTGTGGGAAGAAGGGGCTAAAGGCCCAGAAGGTAAAATCAAGCTGGAAAAAGATAAAATCTTAAAAAATAAAACCTCGAGATGCTTCACTCAGGGATTCCCGAGAAAGCAGTAAAAAGCTTCTCAACGAGAAACAATAGGGACCCGTAAAAATAATAAAACAAGACCTAGTCAGAGGATAGGGGGTCTCATCATGAGCTAGCCTATTAGGTCCATGGGTACCTAGCAGTATGACACTACTAGTAGTTGGTTACCACGCTAGGGTAGTGGCTCTTGGTTGCATGGCCAGGAGAAAGGGGGTCTCATTGCGAGCTAACCTTCTCATTTCTGTGAAAGTAATTGTGGGTAACACTGTCACCACTGGTCACCACGGCAGGGCAGTGTCCCCTGATTAGCTTCTTGAAGAAAAATAAATAAAGAATAAATAATAAAAGGCATGAATGGGCTTGGAAACATTTGCATCCAGGACAGGTGTAGCTGGCCTTCTACAAAGGCACCCACAGGTAAGCCCTGCATTTTCCTTCTTTCACTGCACCCCTTGTTAGGACAACCCTTATCCACCTCACCCATTTACATGAATTGGATTTAATCCCTTCCGGAAACATCCCTTTTCCAATGGACACTGGCCCAATAGGACACCCTATCACCTCCTCCAAAATTGTATTGCAGATTTGTATAATGCGTTTGAGCACTTGACTAGGGTAATAGGGGTTTTATGCACATGTTTAATAATATTGATGATGAGATGTGATTGACATTGCTATGATCCCTGTGACTCATGAGCCCATGGAGGGTGTAGCTTTTGATGTGCAGGATCATGCCCGATGGAAAAGTACCACATTGGACAGGTACACATGGGGAGATGATTAGTTCGGACCTCCATGGGTCTGAAGAGCCCACCAAATGGATGTTGAGACCCCAGCAGGGGGCAGAGACAGGACATAGGGGTTTGCATCGGAGAAGAGGAGGACGTTCCATAGAGGTACCCTGGCAGATCCTTATCTAGGGGGGTTGTTCCCTCTTCATTGAAACGTCATCCAGCTTCATGGACGTTTTAGGGATAACTAAGATATCATGTCTCAAGGCCTACATGTCCTAGACATGGAGTAATGAGAGCCATATCAACTTGAGCATGGACCTGTAGGCCCCATATTTTCTCCCTTTTAGCACCTCCACTTTGTCAGCAGCAGTAACATCCATCACCTTCAGCTTGGTCCTGTATCAGAGATGGTTCTTGCTCCATGAGGTAATGAGTCTGGGTATCATGATATATGTCACTCTAATCCTCAAAACCTTTGAATATGTGCATTTAATTCCTTTTGTTTCTAACAAATGCTTGGATATTATACTTGTCCACTTGACCATGTCTGAGGGGAATGACAAGATGCCCTAGTAAGCCTGTGCCCATAGGTTTTGAGTTGTCACTGGGGGGATTTCTGAAAAGTCATTGTCCTCTCCCAACATATTACCACTTTTCCATCTTGCTTCCTGCTCATCCATCCCATTACATTTGTCCGGGCATGGGGTTGGCCAATTATTTAAGGGTTTCATCTTGCCTTGTGGGAAGAAGGGGCTAAAGGCCCAGAAGGTAAAAGCAAGCTGGAAAAAGATAAAAGCTTAAAAAATATAAGGGACCTGTAAATATAATAAAACAAGACCTAGTCAGAGGATAGGGGGTATAATCACGAGACAACTTATGAGGTCCATGGGTACCTAGCAGTATGATACTACTAGCAGCTGGTTACCACGCCAGGGTAGTGGCTCTTGGTTGCATGACCAAGAGAAAGGGGGTCTCATCACGAGCCAACCTTCTCATTTTTGTGAAATTACTTGTGGGTAACACTGTCACCATTGGTCACCACGACAGGAAAGTGTCCCCTGATTAGTTTCTTGAAGAAAAATAAAAAGAATAAAGAATAAAAGGCATGAATGGGCTTGGACATGTGAAACTCGCCTTCTACAAAGGCACCCACAGGTAAGCCCTGCATTTTCTTACTTTCACTGCACCCCTTGTCAGGGCATCCCTTATCCACCTCACCCATTCACATGACTTGGATTTAATCTCTTCCGGAAACATCCCATTTCCAGTGGACACTAGCCCAATAGGACACCCTGTCACCTCCTCCAAACTTGTATTGCAGATTTTTATAATTCCTTTGAGCACTTGACTGGGGTAAAAGGGGTTTTATGCACATGTTTAATAATACTAATGATGAGATGTGATTGGCATTGCTATGATCCCTGTGACTTATTAACCCATGGATGGCGTAGTTGTTGA
The DNA here is from genome assembly GCA_009831015.1 of Picea engelmannii. Classification (NCBI taxonomy): domain Eukaryota; kingdom Viridiplantae; phylum Streptophyta; class Pinopsida; order Pinales; family Pinaceae; genus Picea; species Picea engelmannii. The sequence continues at coordinate 87,644 of ML817303.1, forward strand.
TGTGCAGGATCATGCCCGACGGAAAGGTACCACATTGGACAGGTACACATGGGGAGATGATTAGTCCGGACTTCCATGGGGATAAAGATCCCACCATATGGATGCTGAGACCCTAGCAGGGGAAAGAGACAGGACATAGGAGTTTGCACCGGAGAAGAGGAGGACGTTTGACAGAGGTACCCTGGCAGAGCCTTACCTAGGGGGGTTGTGCCCTCTTCATTGGAACGTTGGCATTGGAATGCCCAAAATGTCACCCAGGAGGCTCATGACGTCATCCAGCTTCATGGACATTTTGGGAGACAGTCATGGCGGTTTGGCACATGTGGTAGGTTGGAGAAGCCCAAGGAGGGTTAATGTTTTTCTCCAGGAGGCTACATTTGCCCCAGAAAAGGCTAACGCCATCCTAGGAGGGGCATGACATCTTGATTTTGCTTGATTAGGGTTTTAATTTATGACATTTAATGTAAAACAATATTATTTGGTATTTTGGCCTTGCCGACCTTTTGATGACCTAAAATTTAATTAAGGACATTGATATGGTATATATTGAGGGTTTTTACTCTCATTTTTTCATCATCTTTCACTCACACATTATTGAGGTCTGAAATTTTCTCCCTATTCTAGGGTTTTGGATGAAATTTTGATGTGCACATGTTGAAGGAAGACTTTTCTTGGAATTTTTGGCATTTCTCTTGGTGGAAGGTTTACAACTAGGGTTTTGTTACATGGTTTCTTGGTTTATGTAAGTGAATTTCTGCAACACTTCTTAATTGAATGGTTATAGTATTGTTTACTTGCATTTGTTATTATAATTTGCTGAATCAAACCCTAGGTGACAAGCACATGCTAAGGTCCTTATTTCATGTCCCTACTAAGATTAAGAGATATTTGATTTGTTGAAGTAAGATAAAGCCTTGCCATAGAAACCCTCTATCCATACTCTTCTAGATAGTCATTTTTTCTTTTTATTGAGCTAAGAAGGACGAAAACGCATGAAGGCCTAGGGTTTCTACAGCTTGATGAGCCATTTTCCCCTAGGGTTTGTTTGATGAAGCCTTGCCTTAGCAACACTTCATCTTCTAACTCTCTTGTATTTAGCCCCATAAATTCTTGCTCAAGCTAGAAGATTTCATCTTGCCAATAAGCTAAATAAGGAGGAGAAAACACTAAGGCCTAGGGTTTCTACACCTTAGTGAGCCTTTCTCCCCTAGGGTTTAATTGTTGAGGCCTTGCCTTAACAACACCTCAACATTTAACCCTCTTGTCTTTGGTCTTTTCATTATTATTTAATCCTTCAACCTTTTCAACCTCTTTTGACCCCATATTCCCTAGTAGGGCACTAATCTAAGACCTCTTGTATTGAGTACCTTGATCACAAACAATTTCTAAACATTCTTGAACAACCTTTAACTACTTCTAACCCTAGCCTAGACTAATCCTACTAACCCAATAGCTGTCGTCACCTTCTTATGCTATAAACACCTCTATGCAGCATTTGTTTTACCTTTAAAGCAATTGAATGATTGGTTAAGGCATTGCTTCTAAAGCATTGATATTGTTACATTGATTGCCATTCATCATTGAAGTTTCTCTAGCATTTATTGTGAAGTGATATTGTAATCATTGCTATTGTATAAACATTGATTTACTTCGTCAATATTATTGCTCAATTGCTTATTATCAGAAAGTCATGATTATTTGAAGTACTAATCAACAAGTAAGCTTGCACATGTAGTTTCTTTGTCTCAGGCAGGTACACTATTTGGTTATTACTCATCTTTATTGGTTGATTAGCTAGGAATTTCTGATCAGTGGTGACTTGTGAGGGCGGAATTATCATTTAGCCTTTAAGCGTTTGCCTTCTCAAAACCCCAGGTCACCGGGGACGTCTCTCCTAGGCCTTATCTCCCTAAACAGAAAGAGCTATCCCATTGAGGTGACAGTGGTGGAATAGTGTCAATTACGCCAGTTTGAACTCCTTTCATTCGTCTCTTACTTTGACTAAAAACTGTGCGATAACAGTTCCCATTTGGGAATCTGTTGAAGCTCTGGTGTTGGCTCCTCATCTGGCTGTACTACTTGCTCAACTCCATATACAAAATCCTCTGAATCTGAGTTTGAATATGTAGCATCTGAGTGTACATAATCATCATCGCTAATGTCTGGAACTGATGGAAGAACAAGAGTACCTTCATATTGGATTGGTGGTGCATGCAAATAAATCTCCTCAAATTCAACACTATGCTCAATGATGAGCCAATATGTAAAGGGATATATCAACCTGTACCCCTTCACATCATTTGTATATCACACAAAGATGCAAGGTGTGCTTTTTGGATCTAATGATATCCTCTTTTCAGAAGGAAAATGGGCCCATGTGCGAGATCCAAAGATGAAGAAGTGTGTGACATATGGTTTGTCACTTGTCCAAGCCTCAAAATGTGTCATGTGCCCAATAGATCTATGAGGAGATTTTTTTTGTATTTAAGAAACATAGTTAAGTGCCTCAACCCAAAGCTTGGAAGGAAGAGACCTCACATGCAACATGAAATTGGTCATCTCCTTGAGAGATCTGTTCTTCCTTTAAACAACTCCATTTAGTTGTGGAGTGTATGGAATTGTATGCTGCAACTAGATACCAGCCTTAAAACAAAGATTCTGATCATCTTTGTTGATGTACTACCCCCCATTGTCTGTACAGAGGATCTTTATCTTCTTCCTAGTCTATGCCTCTACTATAGCTTTGAAGTCTTTGAGATTCTCAAAAACTTCATACTTTTTCCTGAGAAAATAAACCCAAGTATAGTGTAAGTAATCATCAATAAATGTGAGGAAATACCTTACTTTGTTGATGGACTGATGTCGAAATGGACCCATGACATAATTGTGAACAAGATCCATGGAAGAGGAGTCTCTATTTTCCTTCCCCTTTTCAAACTTCTCTTCAGGATGCTTTTCAAGAATACATCCTTCACAAACCCCTTCAAAAAGTGAATATCTGGCAAGCCTTCGACCATTCCTTCTTGGAAAGTCGTTGTATGTACCTAAAGTTTAAATGACCAAATCTCTCATGCCATACTCTGCTACTATCATCAACATGTGTTAGTAGTAGAGAGGAGTCATGGTTAACAAACTTAGTGAATTTATAAAACCTTGATTTGTGATCTACCTCACCAATTGCAATAATGGAATTGTCATGCATGTCAAGTACAAAAACCGAATTTGATGTAACTTCAAGGTTTTTTCTTGTTTGAGTGATATGATAAACTAAGAGCAGATTTATAGAAATATTTGGAACATGTAAAACATTCTCAAAACTGCCATTAGGGAGTTCCACACTTCCATGTACTGCTACTTCTACTGGAGTATCATCCCCCATCAGAATAGGGAGTCATGAGCATAAACTCAAAGTAAAAACTTCCTCGTTGGATCCCATATGATGTGATGCACCCGAATCTATAATCCATGAACCATATGAGGAATTAAATTCAATAAGAGCATGATGATTACCTTTCTTAGGAGCGTGATCTTCTTCCTTCTTCTTCTTGGCTCCTTCAAGAATGAAGTTTCCAAGGTTGTTATTTTGATGTACTTGTTCCATAAAATCAATTTTCTTCTTCATGCATGTGGATTCTTAATGATTTGATTTATTGCAATAAGTTAACTGCTTTCCCTTCTTCTTCTTCTTCTTCTTCTCTTTCGAATTTGAAGAGTCTTTGGAACCTAAAGAATCCTTGAAGGGTTTGAAATATCCCTCCTTTTCTTTATGCTTATCCTTTCCTCTTTGTTTGGATTATCCTTTTCCATCATGCATGGTGAGTGCATGTGCTTTGGGATCCTTGATTAGGCCCATTTGAATGAGTTTTTCCTGCTCATGTTTGAGTGAATCAATGAACTTCTCCATGGTAGAAAAATTCCACTTTGACGCCAAGAGATATCTGCCAGAATCGAAAGTGGAGACATAGACAACATGTTTTGGTCCTAGCATAGCCAAGATTGTTAGAATAAGTTGGTATACTTTTGTAGACTTATCAATACCACAAGATGCCAAGCTCAATATCAAATATTTGAACTTGGTAAAGAAATCCTGAATATTATCAAAACTTTTAGGATCCAAGGTATTCAACTCTACCTCAAGCATATGTCCTCTCTTCTTATCCTGTGTTTGAAAGAGACTTTCCAAGGTGGTCCATATCTCGTTTGGAGTCTTGCATGCAGCAACATGAAACCATAAATCGGTTGAAATTAATTCAAGAAGAAGTCTTGTGGCCTCATCCTTATGGTTGGCCCATCTGGTCTTCTCAATCGATGATGTAGGTTCTGTTTCTGTTGTCATCGTCAAATTGTACAATCCTTTCCTTCTAAGTTGGAATTCGGCCTTCAACTTCCATTCAAAATAATTGTACGATGAGTATTATTACCAAATTTGATTGAAGAATTGGTGTCATATCCATTCCTCTTATTGGTTTTTGAAAACCCAATTTTTTTTTCCTGAGAAATCATTGAAAAAACACTTTTTCAAGAGTGTCTCACGCTATCTGAAGGGCACACTGAGACATTGTCACACCCTATATGAAGGATACAATGCGACACTTAAGAATTTTTGCATCCTATGAAAGGCTAGACAAACACTGTCTAGAAATTTCCAATTTTATAAGTGTGCTTGTGACTATTGCACCTTTCAACAAGGAGAGCGTGCGAGACTTTCAGATGCACAGATTACGTTCTTAAAGACTCTGATTTCCCCCTTTTTTGGATTGTGTGGTTTGCTCCAAGTAGCTTGACTCTGATACCATGTCAATGTTTCATGGAAACCTGCACAGGAGACCTAGCTAAAGCAAGTACAAACAAAGATTATCAAGAAAAGGACACGAGATTTAATATGGAAGAATGAGAAAATATATTCTCAGTGCTCACTACTCCAATGAGCTAATCAATAATTGAATGATACAATGAATGTGCAATATACACTCATATAGGAAAGAACATTCCATAATTAAAAAAAACTAACTAACATTGAGCATTTTCTTAGGAATGCTTGGATGCATAATAGTGATGGTCTAAAAATGGAAAGTCAAAAATAGAAATAGCTCTAGTTAACTACCATAGAACTATTGTGTCGAAAATAAAAATATTTCCAACAGGGGGGAGTACAATGATGTAACTCTTTTGTACCTTAAGGGGGGGAGTTCAAAAATCAAATGACGATGGTTTTTGAAACCGCTTGTGGTCTCTCCTTTTAGCTGAAAAAGGGGGGAATTTATGATGGAATTAAACATGGTTTTCAGATCAAAAGTTTCAACAACAAATATGTCGAATGGGCATCAAATTTTCCACATCGACAACTACAGTTTGTAGATGGTAGGCTTTGGCACAATTATGATTCAATGACTCGGAGTTGAATCATACACATGATACATTGGGATGTTGTTGGACACCTAAATGTGTTAAAATTGGTTAGTGGTCATCTAAAACCACTGGATACATGATATCAATTGGTTATTGGTCATCCCAAACCACAATGTGAAAGAGCACTTTCAGTGATACACTAATAATAGAGTGGTGATACATGTTCACCAATTAGCAAAATACATTAGATTCTTCAAGCTCAAATACTTGGCAAGATCATCAAAGTGTCAAGCAATCAGGGAATGTTCATATATTGCACATGTTCACTTCCATTTCAGATAACCATTCAACATCTATATTGGCGGTTTTTTAGGAAGTTCTTCATTAAGGCTTGGCTCTGGATTTTTAGTATGAAAACTTGGAAATGAT
>ML817303.1:93434-112833 GCA_009831015.1 Picea engelmannii
TCTAATTGTCAGCTATAGTTGTATGATTCATTTAGGATATTAGTAATATATCCTCAAGTGATGACTAATGAGTTAGTTAATATTTCTTAGCCTAATCATCATGCATGATTTTAGGATCTAGAGAAAATCTCTCGATGAGGTGGTTATCACCTATTGTACTATAAATATGTAACATTGGTGTGAATACATTAGAGTTGTCTAGTGATACTTTTCCTTCATCTTGTGGTTCCTGTCTATATTTTATCACAGGTTGACTGGGCAATGACTGGGAAGTGACTGGGCGACCAAAATATTACCGTTATATGTATTTTTCTAAGGCACAAAGAGCTACACTAAGAACTCCATAATCTTATTTATTTCACATAAGTGGTATGGAGGCTTTAACAATATAAACACTAAATTCCTTGTCACCACAATACATGTGAGATTAAAAGAGGGAGGATTTTAATCAAGGGATAAGATTGATCCATGAATTAAATGGACGATTGTTGAGCAACGAAGTTCTGGAGGTCATAACTCAATATCTGGGCATCATTTTTGGGCAAACTATACCTCGTTGAAAAGGTAATTCGGTGAGAAATATGTTTGAATAGGTTTTAAGGGGAAAATTTGGCCACAATTCTTCCAGAAATTGAAAGAACAGTCGGCTCAGTTTCCATGGTTTGATGATAATTTGTTTTGGAACCTTAACTTCCCGAGGCTATAAATTGAGATCTAGAGCTCCAAATTGTGCTCATGAGGACTCATTAGAAATATGGAATGATGAATATTGATTCTATGATGATTTCAATGCTCGATAAATCAAATATAAGGCTCAAAAATTTGAAACAAAGTCCACTTTTAAGAAGGCACTTAGTTTAGAAGTTTGAAAATACAAGTTTGTTTAAAAACTTTTTTAAAAACGAAATGGGCCCCACTTCAAGGCATGAATTTTAATGAAATAAAGTCATTAATGAGAGTTCAATTAAGCATTACTTAAATTTGTTATACAAGAATAAAAGTGTGTGGAAGTTCCTAGAAAGAACAAAACCCAAACAACTTCAAGAAGCTGCATTGGAAGCAAATTTTAAAAGAGACAGAGCACCAACAAAGAAAGGGTTGGAGGGAAATTAGAGGATCAATACTGAAAGTTCCATCCATCAACATGCAACCAAATCTCTAATCAACAAAAAAATATCTACATTGTTCTTTCTTCTACTTCTTCTACACTATTTTTTCTCAAGGCTTTATGCTTGTATTTATGAACTGAGCATAAGGATAAGTTTTTGAGTGATTTGATTATATTCTTCCAAGAATTTTCTCTATAAGATCATAGAGTATTTTACAGCCATATATATATAACTGATAAATGTAAGCCATGGTTGTTTAATTGATTCATGGAGATTTAGTCCTTGTGTTTTGTAAGATTTTTTTCTGAAGTACTAGTCAATTGGTTTACTGAATGATTTGTAATGAAGAATATCTTTCTTGTAATAAACTCCATAGAAAACTACTTCAGGGCATGAGTTTGACGATTTCTAAGATCATGGGATTTGTTTATTGTGAGATTTTTAGACTGTGCTTATCAAATTCTTTTCAGTTTTAATTGCAATGCTCATTTAAAGTTCTTTGAACTGATCAAAATCGCTTCATTCATTTTGTTGTGAAAAGATATGGATGTATCCTTTACTTGCATGTGATTTAGAGGGTTGTATAAATGATGTTGAGCATGCATTTTGATGTTGAATCCTTTCTTCATATTTTTTTATTTTTTAATAAGTAGCTTGGTCTATTCAACAATAAATCTGGTTATGAAGAACCATTTCATATATAAAATAAAGAAATAAGGACTTGGGGTTTATTGTCTAGCATTATACCCAATCCAAGAGCACAAGATATATATTTTAAAACATACAGAGGAGTACCACCTTTATAAAAATGAAGGGGGATATTTATTCTCGTGAGTTTGATGTTTGGATCTTAACCATTCTAAACATCAACATTTCCGGTGACCATACTAAGGAACGGTTTATTTTCAATATACCTTAACTTTTGTTTCATATATGATTGAGGAACTAGAGTTTGCATAGTTCAAAGCTTCGAAAAGAAGATTCAAGAGGATTGTTGTTTGTTCTGGATGCACATGGTTTATAAAAATCTTATCCAGAGATATTTGAATGACCACTAAAGAGCCAAGAACCACCAAAGATTGGGGAGGATTAACTCCTTGACGATTCCATTAAAAAACCTCTCAAATTTCCACGTAAATCCATTGGAAATATTCAAGAATCTCAAGTGAATTCTCATGGAGGCTTCACCAAAGAACCTCATTCATGTCATAGTGCTCATTTGCCTTCTCGAACAAGCCCATCAATGGATTTACAAGGCACAACAAAAGGAATAGGTACCCAAAGAAGCAGGCAGATGCATAGAATCCCTTTAAATCCGCCAGAAGTAGATTTTCAAATTCCTAATATTACTATTGAATTTTTTTTCACATTCTTTGGGAATACATCGGAGAATGCAGAGCATCACTTGTTTAAATTAAAAAACACATGTGATGTTTTCAATCTTATTGAAGTTAATGTTACATGTCAATTATATGCACAAACTCTGGATGGGAATGCTTGTGATGGTTGTTTTCATTATTTCTTGGGACCATTACTTGTTGGGATGTGTTGGAAACATCATTCGCTGAAAGGTTCATCCCAAATGTTTTCAATGTTGCTTCCCACCTACCCTTTTCCATATGGACACAAGACAATGAAGAGAGTGATTTGGAAGAAAAACTTAATCAAAGATTGGAAGATCTTTGTGAGTAAACTCATATTGTTGAAACTAAAAATAAGAATTCCAGTTTGCAAGTGCAAGATTTCAACTTCTCATGTTCTTTATATGAATATATTTGTAAAAGTAAGTTTGAGAATGAAATTGAGGAGCTTCCACCAAATGCACAAGAATATTTCAACCAACATACTCATGTGGAAAATGTTGCAACAGATGATGAAAAGTCATGAGAGCATTGGCATCAAGAACAATTTGTGGAAGAATTTAATCAGAACAATGATGGAAGAGATTGTCATTGCATGAAGGAAGAATGCTTCCAGGACATTGCCAGTGAATCAAGAATATCAAATACATATAAGGAGAAATATGAAAGTATTTTTATATTGGAAACTCCTCGTCCGACCAAAGACAACAACATTCTTGAACAACCAAGAATTGATTTCATTGAATCGTGGTTTCGAAGCATTGTTGGTCAAGCAATGCAATCAGGTTTTGGGTACATTCAACTCAACTTAACTCTAGTATACTTTGAAAATTCTCCTGAAATCATTCCAAAGATCATCCGGATGCTTGAATGGCTCCATTGGAAATCTACATAAACTTGAAGGTGTCCCTTTCCTCAAAGTAAGTTAAGGTAGGTAGATCTTGTTTGTACATAGTTTGGTTTTTCAACCAAATTTGCGTATAATAGAGCAATTGCTAGATGAATATAATGATTGCATGATCCAATGGACAAGAAATTACAAGAAATCATTTTGAAGATGACTCCATAGCCTAGTGCAGAAGACGACTAAACCAGGATTCCATGGTTTGTTGATAAATATGTTTGGAAACTCAACTTCTCGAGGCTATAACTTGAGATATAGAACTCTAAATTGCACTCAAGAGGACTTGTTGGAAAGACAAAATGATGAAGATTGCTTCTATGATGGTTTCAATGACTGATAAATCAAATATCATGCTCAAAAAAATAAAACACAATACACTTTTTTTTTTGGCTAGTTAGTCTATGACCAGCGGGACTAGCCTGTGGCTGAGAAACCACGACTCAGGGGCATCTAAGCTGTCAAAATCACTTGGGGATTGCACCTGGCCTGAGCCACACCAACCCTTAATATGGATGGATTTTATTTCCCCGCATGTTTCGAACCGGTGACTTCAACATCATGGATTGCCTTAACAACACACTCCATCACTGACTATCCTACACCTCAGGGACTAACACTGTCCACTTTTAAGAAGGTAATCAATTTAAAATTTTGAAAATAAAAGTTTATTTAAAAACTTTTATTAAAGACGAAATGGAACCCACATCAAGGCACAGATTTTAATGCCAAAAATTCGTTAATGAGAATTAAATGAAGCATTAATTAAAGTGGTTACTCCAAGAAGAAAAGTGTGTGGAAGTTCCTAGAAAGACCAAAACCGTTTGAAACAGATTTTAAAAGAGACAGAGCACCATCAAAGAAAGTGTTGGAGGGAAATCAAAAAATTAGAATAGAAAGGTCCAAACATCAACATACAACCAAATCTCTGATCAACAAACAAAGATCTCCATTTTTCTTGTTTTTTTTTCTTCTACATTATTTTTCTCAAGGCTTTATGCTTGTATTTTTGAACTAAGTATAAGGATGAGTTCTTGAGTTTTTTAATTGTATTCTTTTGAGAGTTTTTTCTATAAGATCATGGAGTATTTTACAACCATATATGTGACTGATAAATGTAAGCCAATATTTTCTAATTTATTCATGGAGATTTAGTCCTTTTGTTTGGCAAGGTTTAATTCAGAAGCACTAGTCAATTGGTTTATTGAATTCTTTTTAATAAAAATTATCCTTCATGTAATAAACTCCAAGAGCCACTTCTGGTCATAACTTTAATGATTCCTCAGATCTTGGAATCTTTGAGTGTGAGATTTTTAGAGTGTGATTATCAATGTCTTTTCAATTTTTAACTGCAATACTCATTTAAAGTTCTTTGAAATGATTAAAACCACTTCATCATTTTTCTTGTGAAAAGATATGGATGTATCCTCTACTTGCATGTGATTTATAGGGTTGTATAAATGATGTTGAGCATACATTTTTATGTTGAAGAATTTCTTCTCATATTTTTGTTTGTTAATAAATTGCTCAGTCCATTCAAGAATAAATTTGATTATCAAAAACCATTTCATATATCAATTAAAGAAATAAATACTTGGGGTTTGTTGTGTAGCATTCTCCCAAATCCAAAAGCATCAAGACATATCTTTCAGAACATATAGAGGAGTACCACCTCTATAAAAACATAGGGTGATATTTATCCTCATGAAGTTGTTGTTCGGATCATAACCAATCTAAACATCAACATTTTTGGCGAACATACTAGGGAACACTTTATTTTCAAGATATATGAGGGTTTTTTTTAGATTTGATTAAGGAACTATAGTCTCCATGGTTCAAAGCTTCGAAAAGAAGATTCAAGAAGACTATTGTTTGTTCTAGATGCATGGGGTTTATAAAAATATTATTCAAAGATATTTGAATGACCTCAAAAAAATCCAAGAACCACCAAAGGTTTAGGAGGATGAACTCCCTAGCGATTCCATTGAAAGAACTCTCAAAATGCTCTAGCAACTCCATTGAAAATATTTAAGAGTCTCAAGAAAATCCTCATGGCGACTCCACCATAGAACCTTGTTCATGTCATGATGCTCCTTTGTCTTATCCACCAAGTCCATAAATGGATTTACATGATGAAACAAAAGGAAGAGGTACCCAAAGAAGGAGATGACTGCATAGAATCCCTTTAAATCTGTTAGAAGTATATTTTCAAATGCTTAATATTCCTAATGAAAAAATTTCAACATTCTTTTGAAATACTTTGGAGGATGAAAAACAACACTTGTTTATATTCAAAAGAACATGTGATGTTTTCAATATCACTGAAGATAACATTACATGTCGATTATTTGCACAAACTATGCATGGGAATGCTCATGAATGGTTGTTTTCATTAATGCCTAGGACCATTTCCATTTGGAATATGTTGGAAACTTCATTCGCTGAAAATTTCATCCCAAATGTTTTCTATGTTGCTACGCATCTACCCTGTCCCATATGGACACAAGACAAAGAAGAGACTGATTTGGAAGAAAAAACTAATCAAAGTTTGGAAGATTTTTCTGAATCCAGTCATATTGGTGAAATGGAAAATAAGAATTCCAATTTGCAAGTTCAATATTTCAGTGTCTCGTGTACTTTATATGAAGATATTTCAAGAAGCAAGTTTGAGAATGAAATTCAGGAGCTTCCAACAAATGCACACGAATATTTTAGCCAATATGCACATGTGGAAAATATTGCAACAAATGATGAAAATTCACAAGAGCATTGACATCAAAAACAATTGGTGGATGAAATTAATCAGAACAATGATGGGAAAGATTTCCATTGGATGAAGGAATAATGCTTTTGTGACATTACCAATGGATCAAGAGTATCTGATACAGATAAGGACAAAGATGAAATTATTTTCAAATTTGAAAGTCTTCATCCAACCAAAGACAACAACATTCTTGAGCAACAAAAAATTGATTTCATGGAATCATGGTTCCATAACATTGTTGGCCAAGCAATGCAATCAGGTTTTGGGCACATTCGGCTCAACTTTACTCCAGTATACTTTGGAAATGCTCATGTCTCCTTGGTAGCATCCTTGATATATTCCCCAATTCTTGAAGTCTTTCCACACATCACTTGGATGATTGAATGGCTCCATTGGAAATCTACCTACACTTGACGATGTCCCTTTCCTCCAAGTAGATTAAGGTAGGTAGATCTTGTTTGTACATAGTTTATTTTTTCAGTCAAAGTTTTGCATAATAAATCCATTTCTAGATCGATATAATGATTCCATGATCAAATGGACAAGAAATTACAAGAATTCATTTTGAATGACTCTAGATCCCAATCCAGAAGACAATTGAACTACGATTTTGGATTCTCAACAACCCACAGGGAGTCATTGTCCCGTAGTTGGAGCCAATTGTTGATAAAAAATTTGGTCACAACGATTTTTTTATTTTTGGAATAAAAAAAAAAGTATTTGAAGGAATAATTTATGCATGCTCACAATCTCATGGTGTAGACCTCAGCCTCAACTTCATCATACATTTTATGGAATCAAAATATGACTCTGTATGCCCAAGGTTCTTATAATTTTGTTTAGAAGTCCAACAAACAGATTGCAAGAATTTCGAAGAATGAAAATTTATCTAAGTGTTGTGCCCCTCTTTCCCTCTCATTTCTCCTCTCTTCTCATACTTAGTCATTTTAACACTTTCCATATTTTCTCCATCTCCATACCTAACCACTTTTCCCTCTTCCACTCTACTCTCCATACTCCATATTCCACACTTGATCATTTTCCTCTCTGTTCATTCATTTTCTTTTCTCTTTCATATTTCATGTAATTATTTTCATTTTTATTTTCCATAATTACCACCTTACCTACCATTGCATTCACGTAACCCCATGAACTCCTCATATTATTTTAATATTATTTCTCTTATCTCAAGTTTTTTGGGCACATGTCTAAGTGACACATGGCATGTGATCGGGTGGTGATTGGACGTGATGTGTCAAACATTCATAGATTGACTGGGTTGTGACTGGGTGACCAAAATACTACGGGGATATGTATTTTTCTAAGGCACAAATAGTTACACTAAGACCTCCATAATCTTCTTTGTTTCACATAAGTGATATAGAAGTTTTAAAAATATAAACATTAAATTCCTTATCACCACAATGCATGTGGGATTAAAAGAGGGAGGATTTTAATCAAGGGCTAAGATTGATCCACAAATTAAATAGACGGTTGCAAAGAAATGAACTTCTAGAGGTGATAGTGCAAGCTCCATGCGTCGGTTTTTGACAAACTATACTTCATTGGAAAGGTAATTCAATGAGGGAAATGATGGAACAAGTTTTAAGGGACGAATTTGGCCAATTTGTTTTTAAAAATTGAAAGAAAAGTTGGCTGAGTTTCCATGGTTTGTTGATAAATCTGTTTGGAACCTCTACTTCTCGAGGTTATAAATTGAGATATAGAACTACAAATTGTGTTAAGGAGGATTGGTCAGAAAGTTGGAATTCTGAATATTTTTTATATGATGGTTTCAATGATTGACAAATCAAATATCATCCTCAAAACATTAAAACATAGTCCACTTTTAAGAAGACACTCAGTTTAAAATTTTGAAAATAAAAGTTTATTTAAAAACTTTTATTAAAGATGAAATGGGCCCCACTTCAAGGAACGAATTTTAATGACACAAAGTCATTAATGATAGTTCAATGAAACATTAATTAAAGTGGTTACTCCAAGAATAAAAGCGTGTGGAAATTCCTAGAAAGACCAAAATGGTAACAACTTCAAGAAGCATTGAAAACAAAAATTAAAAGAGACAGAGCACCATGAAAGAAAGGGTTGGAGGGCAATCAAAATATCAGAATAGAAAAGTGCAAGTATCAACATGCATCAAAATTTCTAATCAGCGAACATAGATCTCCATTTTTCTTGCTTCTCCTTCTTCTACTCTATTTTTCTCATGGTTTTATGCGTGTATTTTTGAACAGAGCATAAGGCAGAGTTCTTGAGTATTTTTCTTGTATTATTCTAAGAATTTTGTTTATACGATCATAGAGTATTTTAAATCCATATATTTTATTGATAAATGTAAGCCAATATTTTTTAATTGATTCATGGAGATTTAGTCCTTGTGTTTGAAAATGTTTGTTTCTGAAGCACTATCCAATTGATTTACTAAATTATTTCTAATGAAAAACATATTTCATGTAATAAACTCCACGAAGAACTACTTTGGGGCATGCCTTTAATGATTTATCAGATCTTGGGATTTTTGAGTGATATTTTTAGAGTGTGTTTATCAAATTCTTTTCATTTTTAATTGCAATACTCATTTAAATTTATATGAAATTATCAAAACTACTTCATCATTTTTCGTGTGAGAAGATATGAATGTATGATCGACTTGCATGTGATTTAGAGGGTTGTATAAATTATGATGAGCATACATTTGGATGTTGAATCATTTGCTCATATTTTTTTGTTTGTTAATAAGATGCTTGGTCCATTCAAGAATAAATATGATTATCAAGAACCATTTCATATATAAAATAAAGCAATAAAGACTTGGGGTTTGCAGTCTAATATTCTCTCCAATCCAAGAGCATAAAGATATATCTTTTAAAACATAAAAGAGAGTACCACCTCTATAAAAACGTAGGGGGCTATTTACCCTCATGAGGTTGTTGATTGGACCTTAACCAATCTAAACAACAACATTTTTGGTGAATGTACTGTGGAACGATTTATTTTGAAGATATATGATGTTTTGTTTAAGATATGATTAAGGAATCAGAGTCTCCATGTTTCAAAACTTCAAAAAGAAGATTCAAGAAGATTGTTGCTTGTTCTAGATGCACGAAGTTTATAAAAATTGTATTCATATATATTTGAATGACCTAGAAAAGAGACAAGAACCACCAAAGATTTGGGAGAATGAACTCCCTGGAAATTCCATTGAAAGAATTCTCAAATGCCCTGGCAACTCCATTGGAAAGATTCAAGAATATCAGGAAAATCCTCATGGAGGATCCACGAAAGAGCCTTGTTCATGTGATGATGCTCCTTTTCCTTCTCGACCAAGCCCATCAATGGATTTACAAGACACAGTAAAAGGAAGAGGTAGTGAAAGGAGGAGGCAACTGCATAGAATTCCTTTAAATATGTCAGAAGTAGATTTTCAAATGTCTGATATTCCTATTGAAAAAATTCCACATTCTTTGGGAATACTTTGGAGGATGCAAAGAAACACTTGTTTAGATTCAAAATCACATGTGATGTTTTTAATCTCACTGAAGATAACGTTACATGTCAATTATTTGCAAAAACTCTACGTGGAAATGCTTGTAATGGTTCTTGTTATCGCACCGGTTGTACTTGGATGTAAAGGAAAGGTAAATGGAAGGCAAACTGACGTAACTGGAGACTATCCTATCAATGTCACCTCAATAGGATAACTCTTTCTATTTAGGGTGATAGGCCCAAGGGAGACGTCCCCAATGACCTGGGGTTTTGAGAAGGAAAAGGTTTAAGTCTAAGTAAAAGTTTCCCCCTCACAAGTCACCACTGTTATAACCCTAAATTGCACCACACATGCTTACCTGGAATCAAGCCAACTCATATCCCTTCTTTGCCAAAACTCTGCTGAACAACTCTTTGAAAATCCTCTTGTGTCAAGGTCCACGCACCCTAACCCATTACTGCACGCGTGTACATGCTCCCTGACTCACAACAACCCGTGTGTACCTACAAAAGCACGAAAAAAGGAAAGTTGTCGACGGAACCAAAATCTATGGGTCAGTTAACTGAAACTCCCGGCCATACATGGCCGAGGGTTCGTCCAAAACCCTAGCTCCTTCTAGCCTATAAAAGAAGGGGTAGGGGTACCATTTGGAGGAGGAAAAAATATAGCGAAGAAACTATGCCCATTTACGTATTCCATTGTCCCAACCCTTTAGCCTTTCCTCATGCCAAAGGAGATTTAACACAAAGCAGTTGAAGGACAAAAGAAGAGGAGCCTAGGATCAGGTTCAAGGAGCGGTGGCCGGTCTCAGCTTTTGTAAGTTGATTCACTTTAAGTAATAAAAAAAAGGCTTTTCCCGTCCCAAATTATAAATTGTCTATGGTTTGATTAGTTTATGATCGATTTCTAACCCTTGAGTATAGAAGTAGCATGCATGCATAGTTGTTGTTTGTCTTGAGTGCAGGTCATCTTTGGAAGGAGAATTGCGAGCAAGTAGTCAAGCACAATGGAGGATCGACATCAAACGCCGGTAATAAGGTAGGTGGTCCTTTTCCATGCATTTACCGAGAAAAAGGGATTTAAATCTTGGGATGTAGGTAAAAAAGTAGTTTCTATTCGGTCAAATATGCATGCAAAGTCTAACCCTAATTTGCTAGTCCGTAGGGTGTTTTTTCCAACAACAGAATTGGCGACCGTACTGGGGAGAATACTCTTTAGGGTTCCTGGATTATTTAGGTTTTTGGGTAGTTTAAAGACTAGGTTTTCTGTTTTTTCTTTGCCTGTCTTTTCTTTTTCTGTAAGGTCTGAGTTAGCAGGGAGTTTGGTTTTCCATACCATCTTTCCCTGACTTTTGCTTGACTGTATTTTTTGGGACACACAGAGGTACATGCGGCCTGCAGAAGGCCTGAATGCGTGTACCCACGCCCTATCCTCTGACATCCCGCGTGTGAACGCTAGCTGTAGAGATAGCAGTAGCGTGTAGGAGTTCAGAGAAACTTAGAGGCAATCCTCCTCTTCCCTGTCAGAATCACACATTCTCAAGGGGTTTTCTGGAATCCTGTCTGAGTCTTGCTGGTTAACAGTCCTATCTCAGATTGTTTTTTTTTTTTTTTGCCTTATTATTTTTCCTTGCTTTATTTGTTTTTTCTGTTAGAAAGAGTATCCAAGCCTTCAAGGGATCGTGGTTATCAATACCAGAGGTCTCTTCCTGGTCTGGATTGCTTGTTTTCATATTTTTCCTTAGAATTTAGATATACACGCGGCCTGTACAAGGTCAGACCGCGTGTACACACTCTCTGTCTCTATTCAACACGTGTTTGCACGCTTGTTGTTTGAGTGACAGTCGCGTGCTTGTACATGCTACTTTTTGTTTAGGGTGGGGCAGTCATCCCCTCCTTTGATAAGAAGTATTCCTCTAAGGTGTTTGAATCTATGGTTGAACAGTCAGTAGCTTAGGCTTCATCTTACCCTTACCCTTCTTTTTCTCAGTTAAAGGTTGACAGGAAAAAAAAAAAAAAATGTTTTATGGTTTTTAGACAAGCGCGAGAGTCATTGTTTTTTAAATTGCCTTTGTGTGATTCTTTAATCTGATTCTTTGCGATCTGCGCTTTAAGCCATAATTGTTTTTCTTGGTTTTTTGCTTGTCAGTATTTTCCCTTTCTTGCTTTACTAGCACTTAAATAAATAAATAAAAATCTCTTTTCATTTTCTTCTTTGGTTGAAGAGTGTGTTTCTGCATCATTAGCTAGGGAAAAGTCTTTTATTTCGCAAGTTTTTTGCAGTTCACTTAGATCATAAGTAGCTCGTAGTCGAGCGAAATTTCTTTGAGTTTGCTGTCCAAAATATTAGAAAAATTAAAAATCTTTCTTTGTGAAAAGTTGTTGAAATTTTGCATTTCGTAAAGGTTTTTTGTTTCCAGCTTTTTCATTCATTTTTGCTTTCGTCTTTTACACATCATCAGTTTCACCCTCATACCCCTTGATGTAAGATAAATCCATAAAAGAAACGCTAATTTTAAAATCTACTAGACTTTTATGTTTGTAGGGTTCATAAACTAGTTCAGGACTAGGGCCTTGGATTAGGTTGGAGAGGAAACTCTTCAAGGCCATTCAAAACCAAACATTAGAGTCTAATATAGGGAGTGTCTAAGTCCAGTTTCATGGAAGTTATCCAGGACCCCCCTTTAACACAGGGGATAAACACGAGGTTGCATGCGGAAAGGTAGATGAGATAACCCCTCCAAAGCCGGACCAATCGTAGTGGAGAACACATATAGAGGGCTTGTTTTGGGATTCCATCGTTTGCATTTGCCACGGGGCTTCGTGGGTCTTGAATATGTTCGAGGTCCTCAGTTGTCTTCAGGACCATTTTCTCTCGATACCCTTGATAGGTTTCGGGCTTGATACCCTGCTCATTGTGGTCTACCCGACTTTTGACTGTACCCGCCTGGTGACTGTTCGCATGCTGGCAACCTAGTTACTAATCTTTTTAGGGACATACACAGGTGACTGTGGGGGTATACCGCGGTACCTAGGACAGACATCGGGCCATGATTTGTAGAGTATACCCGGAGGGTGCTTCCGTGTTCGAGTTGCACTTGCATTGGTAAGTTGATCTAGTGTTGGTTGTTGTAACTGTTCTTCCAAATAGTTTAGTGATTGCTTGTCTTATCTCTTAGGGGATTCTTTTTAGTGTGTGTTACTTTTGAACGTTTAGAATACCTTAGCTTGTCTTGGATCTTCTCACACAGTGGAGGATCCTGAGTTTCACCGGTCACGAAGGATTCTTGGCCTGTCGCCGGTTACACTGGAGCCACCCCCGCTATCATTAAGGCGGAAGCTAGAACAACAAGGGTCTTTTGAAGCGACCGGGTTACAAACCTTTGTGCCCAAACAACTCCCGGAGGAATCAACCATTTTGGACCTTGAAGCAGCCGCTCTTGGCTCTATTGAAACCCCAACCACTGATATCTTGGCACCATTTATTGTACCAATCCAATTTCACGAACGCCAGACAGTGCCTCACACAACAATGGAAACAAATGTTGTTACTCCTTCTGGGAATTCTTCAATTCCCACCACAGTTGCTACCACAGGAGAGTCATCTCCTAACCTATCGTCGTCGGTTCGAGCCACCATGGTCTAGGCCACAACTACGTTGCACAGTGGACCAAACCTGTTTATGGCGGCGGCCACAACCCCCTTCACACCTAGTGCGTCAGGCCTTCCGTTTTCATACGGTATGCCTAGTTCGGGTACAAGTCCTATACTAACCTACTC
This sequence comes from Picea engelmannii, assembly GCA_009831015.1. Classification (NCBI taxonomy): domain Eukaryota; kingdom Viridiplantae; phylum Streptophyta; class Pinopsida; order Pinales; family Pinaceae; genus Picea; species Picea engelmannii. The sequence goes on from ML817303.1 coordinate 106,857, forward strand.
CACTTTACAGATATTGGGTCTGGGGGCAGGGAGCTCTAACGCTCCTCTACAAGGTCACCTTGGGGGCACTCCTATTCCTTTTAATGATTTTCCTTACGCAGGAGGTCATATCCCTCTTTCGTCCCCTTCACTTGGTGGTCCGCATCAACAGTCCACCGGGCAGCCTACACACACTAGTTTATTTGGAGCAGGGAGTCAAGGAACACCTTCTCACAGTATGTCGGTAGGTTCGACACCGTTTTCTTGGAACAAGACATTTGGTAACAATACTTTCTCATCAACAACTTTCTCGAATGGGGCAACCCCATGTTTGGACAATCTACTCCTGCGCAAGGTACTATTCCTGCACAGGGGGCACACATAGCAGGACCTTGGAACTCAGGACAAGGATCCGTTCCCTCCTCCGGAATTTCGTTCTGGGGTGATTCTTTCCACAGTCAATGGAACCTCGGACAGACTACTATGCCTCTCCCCGCAGGACCAGCATGGGGTAATCCTTCCGAAAGTCCTTCGAATACAATGCATGCCCAACACTCTATGTCCTTTTTGGGAAATCAGTCGATGATGTCTCCACAGATGCAAAATCCTTATGCTGGTTAGGGCCATGGTTTCTATCAGAATCCAGGCCAGCAGCCAAACTTTTCCTGGCATCCTGGTGCCAGTCAAACTCCAGGACCCTATTTCCTAGATTATCAGCAACAACCCAAACTACCATTCCTGGTGACTTTACATTTGCTAGATTTGACAAGGTTGCTAAATGATCCTATTTGTCACGATCCACATTGGCCTCCTATGCCGACGAAGTTGCCTTCAGACATTCCAAAGTTCAAGGCTAAGCCTAATGAAGATCCAGGTGATCATGTGACTACCTTTCATCTTTGGTGCTCATCTAACTCATTGAAAGATGACTCCGTATAGTTGCGATTGTTTCAATGTACTCTTATTGGGAGTGTCGTGAAATGGTACATCGAGCTCGATTGCTCAAGATACTCTTCTTTTAGTGAACTGGCGATGGCCTTCCTTAACCATTTTCAGTTACCTGTGAGATACGACGTTGGCACAAAGATGCTCGCCAATTTCGAACAGACAACAACGGACCATATCTCTGATCATATCCGAGAGTGGAGACGCCGGAAGAGTTTAATCAAAGTACCAGTCCCACCAACATTCATGCTTGAGTGGTTCCTTAAGTCTTTGGTCTCACAGTTATCCAAATACGTCACGACATCTGGAGTTTTCTCCGAGGAAGATGCCATCATAAGGGCTCAACAGTTTGAGCTCATCTATTCTCAGTCTGGTTTATTACACAACATCTTGCCAGATGCGTCATGTTCGATACTTGATAAAACTAGACAGAGAGTTGGCCCACATGCTGATGGTATTGTTGGTTCAGCACAAACCAAGCCCGATGAGCAATTGACAAAACAGTTGCAACAGTTATCCATACAACACACAGTGTCCAGCCAAACTACTGCTTTGGCTGCTCCCCCTACCCAAACGTCGGAAGTACACACCGTGCAGTCGACTAACCCAAAGGCCACCCAACAGCCTGAAGGGAAGAAAAAACACCGAAAGAAGGGTAAGGGGGATAAAAAACCCACTGATAATGCTGGCGGGGACAACACAGAAAAACGGAAGGTGAGGTATCCATGCAACTCGTGTGCAAAATACCACCCGACCCATCTTTTTCCTCGACTTGCAGAGGCCCAAAAGTTTGTCACACAACAACAACAAGCAGTGTTGACTAATCCCTTTCAACATGGGAAAAATCTAACTCAAGCCTCTACAAGCACAGAAGGGGGCAGCCAAGGAACATGCCCGCCTCCAAACAATCCCTCATCCATGAACGTATATATGGTTAGGGGTGATGCTTTCATATCAACTAGAGCGCACGACTATAGTAAACCAAATGCTTCTGAGAAGGGTAAAGAAGTTGATCTCCCATCTCTTCCTCTACAGATTGAGAAGACGTTGGGAGAAACAATGACACGCATTCCAAAGGGTGCATTTAAAAAAGCTCCTCACAACCCAAATGCAAGGGCCGCCCAGAATTACTCTGTGGTGGAGGATTTATCACAAACCCCTTGTGCGATGTCTGCTTTGGAGGTCCTCCAAAGCTTCCCTGCTCAAAGGAAAGCCTTGTTAACCGCTTTGAGCTCTACTGAGACTTGTAATTTGGGCACCATCATGTTAGATACAACCGACTTAAAACCTCGTCTTCCTTACCACGTAGCGTTTCATATAGTAGTGACTCATCCCACGAAAAATTTTACTTGGAATATCTTCCGCACGGTGGTCGACGAGGGCGCCTCGACATGCATTATGTCATTAGCATGTTGGAAGGCCATTGGCCAGCCTGTTTTGTCTCCATCACCTACTCTCCTCACTGCTTTCGACGGTCGTTCGTTCTGACCACATGGCATCGTTCCTTCTTTCCCTGTGCAGTTAGGAGGGAAAACCGTGTGTGTCGAAGTAGAGGTAGTCGATGCTCCCCTCAACTATAATCTCTTGTTAGGACGAAGTTGAAATTATGCTATGCAAGCTGTGGTTGCTACAGTTTTCCGAGTCTTTTTGTTTCCACACGAGGGTCGAATAGTGACCATTGATCAACTATCTTTCTCCAGACCTGACCCAGCTTTGGGGGCATCCACGGTCCCAATGATTGATAATCCTCAACCAGGTGTTGTTAATGTAGGATTTGGTTTGTGCCCATCCTTGATGGGTACCTTCGATTACCCACCTCCTCACGACGATATCAAATTTATATCTAATCACCATAAGGTTGAGATTTTTCAAGTTTCGTCGTTCCACACGACTTACTTTGAGGATCCTTGGATTATTCCTTCCCCATCAACCATGATGGATGAGACAGGGCACCCCGACATGTCCATGCCCTTGTCTGCCACTGAGACAGCATACTCTTTAGTCCAGCAAGCTTCAGCTAACCCTGATCTGACTCCTTCACAAGAGTTAGATCCACTTCTAGAGCCTATTTGGGCTCAGGGTTCTCTCGCTAACGTCGATTTGTTAGACTTAGTCTTGCCTTCTGACGAAGCAGTAATCAAAGCAATGACTAGTCCGGACAAACCTTCAGAATATCTTCATCACAGATCATAATTTCTCCTAGAGTTAAGCCTAATCGAAGCAGGAGAATTCACCGTTACCATGACGGGAGATCAACCATGTCCTATTAATCTCTTAGCTACGCAGGAAATTTATGTTGAGGGAAATATGGTGACTATCGTTGAAACTATACCCATCAACATCTCCCGAAACCCTGGCGTCGTGGAGAATGTATTTGTCGGAGCGGATTTCTCCCCCAAAGAAATTCAAACTTACACGGATCTTTTCAAAGAATTCCGCGATGTTTTTGCCTGGTCTTATGAGGAAATGCCAGGTATCGATCCGAAAATAGTTGAACATGAAATCACAATGTATCCTGATGCCAAGCCTGTTCGACAAAAACTTTGTCCAGACAATCCGAAGAAAGCAACAACCATCAAGATTGAGGTTGAGAAATTGGTAAAGGCAGGTTTTATTTATCCTATCCATTTGACTCAATGGGTGTCAAATCCTGTGCCGGTCAATAAAAAACAAGGCACGATTCGTGTATGTACTGATTTCTGTGATTTGAACAAAGCATGTCCCAAAGATAATTTTCTAACACCATTCATTGACCAGATCATTGATGAATGTGCTGGTTGTGAAGCCTTTTCTTTCATGGATGGTTTTTTGGGATATAATCAAATCCAAATCAAACCTGAAGACCAACACAAAACGATATTCATTTGTCCGTGGGGTACATTCGCATATCGTAAGATGCCTTTTGGCCTTAAAAATGCTGGAGCCACATTCCAGTGGGCCATGTCTTTTTCTTTTCATGACCTCAAACATATAGTCGAGGCCTATCTAGATGATTTAGCATCACGCTCTCGCAAGAGAACGGATCATCCCACACATCTTAGACTAATCTTCGAACGCTGTCGCTACTTTAGGATTCGCTTGAATCCAAACAAGTGCAGCTTTTGCGTAACGTCAGGATGTTTGTTAGGTTTCATCGTATCAACAAAAGGGATCATGGTCGATCCTCTTAAGGTGGAGGCAATAATCCAGTTGCCCCCCCCATGCACAATCCTACAGCTTCAGAGTCTACAAGGCAAGGCGAACTTCTTACGACGCTTCATCGCCAACTTTGCTGAAATCACCAAGGGATTTATGCGTTTACTAAAGAAAGACGTTCCTTTTTTCTGGGATGAAGCCACTCAACGCTCTTTCGATGCATTAAAACACGCCCTCACAACCGCACCTCTGCTACGGCCACCTAACTATAACAAAGATTTCTTATTATATCTGGTTGCCGCAGAGTCAACCATTGGCATGGTTTTAGTTCAGGAAGATGATTTGTTCTTAGAATACGTGATCTATTACCTGAGTCGAGACCTCGTAGGACCAGAACTCAATTATTCTCATATTGAAAAACTTGCGTTGGCAACAGTTCATACTGTTCAACGGTTTCGTCACTATGTTCTGTTTCGCATGACCACCATCATTGCTGTTGTGAATCCATTCCAGTACATGTTGACACGACGAGTTATAGGTGGAAAAATCAGTAGATGGATAGTCATCCTCCAAGAATTTGACTTAGACTTCATTTCCGCAAAGTCCAAGAAGTCATTGGTCTTCGCAGAGCTTATTTCGGAACTTCTGGTTGAGTCAGGTGACGTTGTGACTAAGGAATCGCCTATCCGGGGAGATATGTTTTTGATTTCATCTTCAGACCCCTGGTATGGAGATATACTTATCTATCTCCAGACTTTGAAATGCCCTACCTCTACTTCTCGTGACGAGTGTCAGCGGATACGCCATCAGGCTAAGAATTATCTCATACTCGATGATACATTGTATCGGAGAGGTGTAGACTGCATCTTACGTCGATGTCTCACTCATGAGGAGGCCATCATCGTGCTCAAGGATTGCCATACTGGAGCTTGTGGCGGTCATTTATCTGGGTTGGAAACATCCTAAAAGATTCTACGAGCAGGTTACTTCTGTTCGACACTTATCAAAGATTGTATCGAATCGGTCAAGAAGTACCATCCGTGCCAAATCTTCTCTCGGAAGATGAGGGCACATCCCGCTCCTATGTTTCCTGTCATCACAGTTGGTCCCTTCACTAAATGGGGGATTGATTACACTACATACAACCCCCCGTCAGCAAGGGGGCACCGCTATATCATTGTAGATGTCGACTACTTCACTAAGTGGGTTGAAGATATGCCAACGTTTAAGGATGATGGAGAGACTGCAACTCCTTATTCAACCAAATCATAGCAAGGTTCAGCATACCGAGAGAGATTGTCACTGACCATGGTAGCCACTTTCAGAACCAAATGATGATCGAATTAACATCAAAGCTTGGGTTACGGTAGGAGCATTCATCACCTTACTACCCCCAAGCCAATGGGCAGGTGGAAGCTGTAAACAAAACTCTTAAGACTATTCTACAACGAACTATCAACTCAGCCAAGTCAAATTGGCATTTGATGTTATACTCGACATTATGGGCTTACCAAACATCCGTTAAGACTGCAACCAGTTTCTCGCTTTTTCAACTCGTTTATGGACTGGAGGCAGTCTTGCCCATCGAATGTCAGGTCCCATCTCTAAAATTGGCAGTACAATTATTGCCAGACACTTCTCCGCTTGAAGAACGGTTAGTACACCTTGAGCAGCTCGATGAGCAGTGTCGCGATGCGGCCCTGGCGAATGAGGCTCACAAACATAAGGTCAAGTGTCAATATGATAGGTCCATTCGTCCTCGGATTTTCTCTGAAGGCGACCTTGTCCTGGTCTATGACCAAGACAAGGACCCCCTGGGGGCAGGAAAGTTTAAACCCATGTGGTTCAGACCCTTCATCATAAAAGAGGTATTAAAAAAGGGCGCTTATCGTTTGGTTGATTTTGAAGGGAATGCTTT
>ML817303.1:118270-128427 GCA_009831015.1 Picea engelmannii
CAATTGATCGATAATATTGATGAAGCAAATCAATGATGTACAATAGCAATAATCAAAATATATTACTTCACAATAAATGCTTAAGAAGAAGCTTCACAATGAGAAAGGACGATTTATCATCAATGTCACAATACCAACATTCATTAGAAGCAAGGACTATTACACATTTATCAAATCTTTCAATTGCTTATAGAAGGATTAATTGCTACAAAGTATAACTATAAATTAAATGGATAATGTAAACAATACGGTTAGTAGGTATTAGTAGTTGTTCAAAGAGTTTGGAGATTATGATCAAAACACTCAAAGGTCTTAGATCACTGCATTCATAGGGAAAATGGAGTCAAAATAGTGGCAAGAGTTGAAGGACAATATGATAATAGTAGGGCTAAAGACAAGAGAGTTTAATGGTGAAGTGTTGTTAAGCCAAGGCTTAAACAATCAAACCCTAGGGGAAAACGACTCACTAAGGTGTAGTAACCATAGGCCTTAGTGCATTTTCCTCCTTCTTTAGCTCAATGAAAAGGTAAAAACGGCTTGAATGGAGAGAAATAGATAGGGTTTTGCAATGGAAAGGCCCTAGCAATGTCTCCAACACAAAAAATGGCTCCTTGGCATATTCTAGTAGGGAATTAAAATAAGGAATCCAACATGTGCTTATTTCCTAGGGTTTACTCTAGCAATTTCATTAACAAAATGTAAGTAAAACACTATAACCATTCAAGTAAGGGAAGGATTGCAGAAATTCACTTACATTCACCAAGCAAAACCCTAGTTGTGAACCTTCCACCAAGAAAATTGTCAAAAATAGCCAAAATAAGCCACCTTCAACAAGTGCACTCTAGTAATTTTAGCCAAAACCCTAAATGAGGGCACAAATTTCAGACCTCACACAAGTGTGAGTGAAAGATGATGAACAAAAGAGAGTTTTATCTCTCTTACTTATACCATACCAATGACCTTAATTAAATTTTAGGTCACAAAAGGTTGACAAGGCCAAAAATACATAATAATATTGTTTTACATTAAATTTCATGATAAAACCCTAAATCAAGCATAAATTAAGACGTCATGCCCTTTTAGTGTGACGTTATCCATTTTTATGGAAACATTGGCCTCTTAGAGAAAAACATTAGGCCTCCTTGGGCCTCCAGAAGCTGCCACATGTGCCACAACTGCCACAACTGCCTCTCAAAACCTCCACAGGGACTGAATGACATCATGAGTGTCCTAGGTGATGTCACGGGCCTTCCAAGACCAACGTCCTGATGGAAAGGGAACAACCCCCCTGGGTACCGGTCTACTAAGTTGCCTCTGGTGGAACGTCCTCCTCTTCCCCGGTGCAAACCCTCTGACCTGTCTCTGCCCCCTGATGGGGTCTCAACATCCATTTGATAGGATTTCAGACCCATGGAGGTCCAAACTAATCATCTCCCCATGTGTACCTGTCCATAATGGTACCTTTTCGTCGGGTATGGTCCTGTACATCAACATATACACCCTCCATGGGATCATAAGTCACAGGGATCATAGCAATGTCAATCACATCTAATCATAAATTTTATTAAACATGTGCATAAAACCCCTTTTACTCAGTTAAGTGCTCAAAGACATTATACAAATCTGCAAGCCAAGTTTGGAGGAAGTGACAGGGCGTCCTACTGGGCAAATGGTCATTGGATGTGGGGTGTTTCCGGGAGAAATCAAATCCAAGCCATGTGGGTAGATGAGGTGGTAAGGGATGTCTGGACAAGGGGTGCAGTGATAGCAGGGAAATGCATGGCTTACTTGTGGGTGCCTTTGTAGAGGGTGAGCTGCACCTGTCATGGATGCAAATGTTTCCAAGCCCATTCATGACTTTTATCTTTATTCTTTATTTATTTTTCTTTCAAGAATCTAATCAAGGGACATTGCCCTCACGTGGTGATCAGTGGTGGCAATGTTATCCACAAGAACTTTCACATAAATGAGAAGGCTATCTTGTGATGAGACCCCCTTTCTCTTGGTTATGCCACCAAGAGACACTACCTTGGCGTGGTAACCAGCTGCTAGTAGTGTCATACCACTAGATGCCCACATACCTAATAGGTTGGCTCGTGATGAGACCCCCTATCCTCTGACTAGGTCTTGTTTTATTACTTTTTATGGGTCCCTATGTTTCTTATTGAGAAGCTTTATTTCTTTCTCGGGGATCCTTGGGTGAAGCATCTCGAGGTTTCATTATTTGGCTTCTATCTTTTTCTAGTTGCTTTTAACCTCTGGGCCTTTAGCCCCTTCTTGCCACAAGGTAAGGTGCAACCCTTAAATATTTGTCCACCCCAATGCCCAGACCAATGTAATGGGATGGATGAGCGGGAGAAAGATGTAGAGTGGTAACTATGGTGGGAGCGGACGATGGCTTCTTATGAATCACCCCAGTGGCAACTCAAAACCTATGGGCACAATATTACCAGGGCATCCTATCATTCCCCCCAGATATGGTCAAGTGGATAGGCATAAGATCCAAGCACCCCTTAGAAACAAAAAGAATCAAATGAACATATTCAAAGGTTTTGAGGGTCAGAGTGACACATACCATGATACCCAGACTCATTACCTCATGGAGCAAGATCCACTTCTGCTACAGGATGAGACCGAGGTGATGGATGTTGTTGTTGCTGACAAGGTGGAGGCGCTAAAGAAAAGAAAATATGGGCCATACAGGGTCATGCTCAAGTCGATGTGGCTCTCGATACTCCATGTCTAGGACCTGTGGGCCTCGAGACATAATCTCCTTAGTTATCCCTAAACTGGGGGATAATAGTTCTTTTCATTATTGTTTGGGACCATTACCAGTTGGGATCTGTTGGAAACTTGATTTGCTAAAAAATCCATACCAAATGTTTTCAATGTTGTTTCCTAGCCACCCTTCCTCTCCCATATGGACACAAGAAAACGAAGACACTGATTTGGAAGAAAATCCCGATCAAGCCATATTGTTGAAATTGAAAATAAGAATTCCAGTTCGCAAGTGCAAGATTTCAACTTCTCATGTAATCTATATGAAGATATTTCGAACAGTAAGTTTGAAAATGAAATTAATGAGCTTCCACCAAATGCACAAGAATATTTCAACCAACATACTCATGTGGAAAATTTGCAACATATGATGAATAGTCACAAGAGAATTATCAACAAAAAAAATTGGTCAAAGAAATGAATCAAAGCAATGATGGGAAAGATTGCCATTGCATCAGATAATAATGCTTTCAGGACATTGTTAGTGAATCAAGAATCTCATATAGGGATAAGGAGAAAAATGGAAGTATTTTCATATTGGAAACTCCTAAACCAAAAAAAGACAAAAACATTCTTGAGAAACCAAGAGTTGATTTCATTGAACCATGGTTCCAAACAATTGTTGGCCAAGCAACGCAATCAGGTTTTTGACACATTCAACTCAAGTTTACTCCTGTATACTTTGGAAATGATCCTCATTCCTTGGTAGTAGTCTTGAGATGATCCTCAGTTCTTGAAGTAATTATAGAGATCACGTGGATGCTTGAATGGATCCATTGGAAATCTACCTACACTTGAAGGTGCCCTTTCCTCCAAGTAGATTAAGGTACGTAGATATTGTTCGTACATAGTTTGTTTCTCCAGTAAAAGTTTTTCATAATGAAGAAATTGCTAGATGGAGATAATGATTCCATGATCCAATGGACAAGAATTTACAATAATTCATTTTGTAAATGACTCCATAGCCCAATGCAAAAGACAACTGAACAAGGATTTTGGATTTTCAGAAATCCACAAAGGATCACTGTCCTAGAGTTGGAGCTAGCTATTGATCGAAAATTTGGTCACCTCGATTTAAAAAAAATTATCAGAAGGAAGAATTTGTGCATGCTCAACAAATCATGGTGTAGCCCTCAGTCTCAAAGTCATCATGCATTTTATGGAATCAAAATACTACTTTGAATGCTCAATATACTCATAATTTTGTCCAAAAGTCTGATAGAGAGATTGCAAGAAGAACTTTAAAGAATGAAAATCTTTCTAAGTATTGTGCTCCTATTTCCCTCTCATTTCTCCTATCTTATCATACTTAGTCATTTTAACACTTTCCATCTCTTCCCCATATACATACTTAACAATTTTTCCGTCTTCCACTCTACTATCCATACTCTATATTCCACACTTAACTATTTTTCTATCTTTTCATTCCTTACTCTTTCTTTACTTAACCATTTCTACGTTTATATTCTGATTTGGACCTTTGTATTATGATCTTTTGATTGTCCTTTCTATTTGGACATTATGTGAAGTAACCTTCACTTGGACAGACCAAGAATGTATTTGATCGTTGCTTCATTGTGACCGAGGCCATCTAACATTCCACAAGGGTTTGAAATGACCAGAGTTCTCCATGAAAAAATCCGGTGGATCAAAGTAATGGCTCTCGATTGCTTCCTATGGGAACCGATAGTATCATTCAACAAGGGGTTTAAGTGATGTAGGTGGGAAGTGGGTTGTATGATAGCCACCTCACACAAGTTGCACCATGATATTGTTGGTCACCGCAACTTTTGTAGCGGAGGGGATTGAGGCTTGATCTGGCCACTATTCACCTTGGCTTTGTAAACAAGAGATTACAATGGACCAATTTTCTAGTTGTGTTTATTTTTATTAACCTCTTGAGTCTACCCATTCATCATTGAAATCTTCATCATAACAATTTTGTGCTTATTTGGCTAGAGAAGTCGAGCCTTCCTCGGGATTACACTGATCCATCAATGGACAGTCATGAATTTTGTTGTCTCTAACTTTGGAAGTTATCCATCAATGCACAGTTAGTCAGAAATTTTGTGGTCTCCAACTTTGGAAGTGAAAATATTTATGACAAAAATTTATACACTGGTTGCTTTAGTATTATGCTCCCCACACTCGTGAGAAGATTTAGTATCTTGTTCCCCCTATTGAGAAAAATATATCACAAGGATCCACACCAAAAATGTGACAAATGTAGAGATTGCACAGACTTACCAAGAGACTACGCAGAAATACCAATAGAGTGTGCAGACAAAAAACAAAAGACTACGCGGAAATACAAAAGACTACCGCAGACCGAAAAAATGAATGAGGAGAGTGCATTTCATCAAAGGAAAAATGACTGAGCTAAATAGGCTCTAGAGAAACAAGAAAATCAAGAACCTGACAAGAAATCCTAAAGACTTGTACAGCTGTCGAGAACAAATGGAAGTGTACAATCATACATTGTTGAGGTTACAACTAACACTCCCTCTTGAACTCAACAGTTACAAACATCAGCACGAATAATGCCGAAATGTTGTCTCTGAAAATAAAAAGTGGTTTTTCCCAATGGATTTGTAAATATGTCTGCGAGTTGATCTCGTGAGCCAAAAAATTGAAGAGCGATTTCACCATTATTGACAAGCTCGCATATGAAGTGATAACAAGTGTCAATATTCTTTCTTTTCTTATGAAAAACATGGTTTTTTGATAAAGCAATTGTCGAAGTATTATCACAGAAGATAGGAGTTGGCTCCTTTTTTGTATGTGATGTGTCATTCAATAGTCTTCACAGCCACACAGCTTGACAAGAAGTTGAGGTAGTAGAGACATACTCTTCCTCTGCAGAATATATTGAGACAATGGGATGCTTCTTTGATGCCCAAGAAATCAGATTCGTTCCCAGGTGAAAAGCATACCCTGAGGTGCTTTTCCAGTCATCTAGGATGCCTGCAAAATTACTGTCAGTGTAACCAGAAAGATGATTATCCTCAAACTAAGTGTACCATAAACCAAAATTGAGAGTGCCAACAACATATCTCAGAATCCTTTTGGCCATTTTCCAGTGAGAATCTTTGGTAGATTCCATGAACCTGGAAATAAAGATGCCTGCATACATAATATCAGTCCTAGTTGTTGTAAGATACAACATGATGCCTACTAAACTTTTGTACAAGGTAGAATCCATTGTAGGGCCTTCATCTTGCTTGCTCAATTTTTTTCCTAGGGGTATAAGAGTTTCTATTGGATTGCAGTCTTCCATGCAGAATATTTTGATGATGTCTATTGCTTACTTTTGCCTACAAACAAAAAACCCTTTGGTTGATTGGTCAACCTCAATCCCCAAAAAATATTTCATGATGCCAATATTTGTCATCTCAAAATTAGATTGCATGGCATGTTTAAAACTGGCTAACTCAAGATTTCCAGTATATATCATGTCATCAACATATAGACAGACAATCAAAATTTTACCTTGTTGATCTGTTTTAGTGTATAGAGTTGGCTCATTTTGGATTTTGCTGTAACCACTCTCAATCAGGTAAGTATCAATTCAACTATACCAATCTCTTGGAGCTTGTTTTAATCCATACAAGGCTTTATTCAATCGATACACTTTGGTTGGATGCTCTTTGACTTCAAATCCAGGTGGTTGATCCACATATACCTCTTCTTCTAAGACACCATTCAAGAAGGTTGACTTGACATCCATCTGATATACTTGTCATTTCTGTTGAGTTGCTATGGCTAAGAAGGTCCTTACAATGTCCAACCTTGCTACTGGAGGAAATGTTTCTCCATAATCAATGCCTGGTTGCTGTGAGAATCCTTTGGCAACAAGTCTTTCTTTGTTTCTTTCAATCTACCTCTTTTCATTTAGTTTAGTCTTGTAAACCAACTTGACACCAATACTTGTCTTATGTTTGGGTAGATCAACAAGATCCCATGTCTTGTTCTTCTCAATAGAGTCAATCTCTTGGTTCATGGCTTGAACCCAATGTGGCTCTTTAGCTGCCTATTTAAAATATGTAGGTTGACATGATATTAATTCAAAAATATTGTGCTGATTAATATCATCCAACTGTTGATGGATTTCTCTCAAGATTCGAGTTCGCTGAGTTTGAATTTCAGAGGATGAATTTCTACTTGAAGAAGAGTTGTCCTAAGAACGTTCAGGTTGTCCTTGTACCTGCAATCTTGGAAGGACAAGCTGATGTGTTTGTTGTCCTGAATTTTCTGTGTGTTCAGGAAGAGGCAACAATGGATTTTGACTGTCCATAGGGTGATTTTAAGACTCACTTCAGAACAGATTTTCAAGAAATTATTCATCTTTGTTGAGAATGAGTTTCTTTGAAAGTGGATTCTAGAGTCTGTAGGCCTTGGATGTCTCATTGTAGCCAACAAAAATGCATTTCTCACTTCAATCATCAAGTTTCCTCCTCAATTAGGAAGGTATGTGAGCGAATGCAATGCATCCAAAGTTCCTAAGTTGAGCAACATTCAGTTTTGTCCCACTGCATGCTTCTTGAGGGACCTTAATATTGACACTAGTGGTTGGGGATCTATTCAGGAGATAAACTAAACATGCTACAACTTCAGCCCAAAATAAATTTGACAGAGATTTCTCTACGACAAGGCTCCTTTCCATGCTCATTATAGTCTGTTTTGTTTTTCTCTCAACGACTCCATTTTGTTGTGGAGTATACCTAGCTTTGGTTTGCATCATTATGCCTTCTGATTTGCTGAAATTTGCAAATTCTTTTGAAAAAATTTCTCCTCCTCCATTTGACCTGAATGCTTTTACATATTTCCCACTCTATTTTTCAGCTTCATCCTTGAACTCCTTGAACTTTTCAAAGGTTTTAGACCTGTGTATGAGGAAATAGATCCATATTTTCCTGCTAAAATCATCAGTAAACATTAGAAAATAAAATCTACCACTTATTGATTTTGTTTGCATTGGTCCACATAGATCAGTGTGAACGGACTCTAAGTGTTTTTTGGCTTGAGTGGAGGACTGTGGAAAGTTATTTCTCTTATTTTTTCCAAGAATGAAAGACTCATATGGGGGATTTTTCTCTTTGAAGATAGGTAGACCTTTGACCATGGAGTTATTCTACAGGAGGCTTAGACTCTAAAAGGGTAGATGTCCAAATCTTGCATGCCAAATCATTGTTTCATTGGGGGTGGATGCACTTTGTGCATAAGATTGGGTTAGATTTGCAGTTTTAAGGGTCAGGGGAAACATTCTATACATAGTGATGTGGATTTCAGAAATCAATTTTTTGCTAGGAGGTTTGTCATATATCCTACATGATGCTCCTTCAAAAAGTACCTTATGGCCATGTTCAACTAGTTGTCCTACACTTAATAGATTATGTTTCAGATATGGAGCATGATAGACATCATGTATTTCTTTCTTTACATCTTGTTTAGTGAGAATAGGTATAGTTCCTTTGCCTTAAAATTTGACTAAAGAGTCATCTCCAAGTGTAATATCAGATGAAATAGAAGAATCCATGCCATAAAGTAAATATTTGTTACCTGCCATGTGATTTGATCCGAATGGATTTTGCATCCTCAAGTTATATGATCCAATGGTACAATGGTTATGGGTATACTTCACTCTTCACATGCTAAGCTCTTTACGATACTAAGCCTTTTTATATTGCTTGCCACACATGGTGCATAATGCTATCATACATATGATATATGGGAACATTGCAACGTGTTTTTTAAAAAGATTTAAACCATGCAATAGTCACATAGTGCGTTCCATACATTGCTATATATAGCAAGGTTCCGGTACATGCATTGGTTCTATGAGTGTGCAATATCTGTTTGTGCACAATTTATACCGTTTTGAAGGGTGGTTTCGTGGCAATGGGAAACATGCTTGTGTGCGGGTTCATTGACTCGTTTTGGCAGAGATTTTGGCGGAGTACCATCCAGTTTAGCTGGGAACTTCTAGGTTGTGTCATATAACCATTTAATAAAGAAAAATGGGAAGTCCATCTATTCAGAACAGAGTTATAACATGTGGAAAACAATTATGGGAAAACATTAAAAAGAACCATTGAATGATTGGTAGGCAATGATATCCATTATAACGATTGGCAAGCATGACTAGACTCGTTGGTTCGATTGTTATTGCTATTTTCGTGTATGCCGCCGAGTCTATGCCAAGAATAACCTCCCACTTAACTGATCATTGATGAGTACTGTTATTATAACATAGATTTGGCCACGACAGGGTTTTTTTTGCTACTTGATAGCTCGACTGGGAATGAAATAGAGGAATAATTTCTGTTAAGAGAATAACTACAGCATCATTCCCATTCGACCATAACTCGGAGCCTCTTTTCTGTTCATCATTTGATTGAAACATTATTATGCTGAGAGGCCGGTGTGCTATAAAGGAGGATTCAGCCTGTGCGCAAGGGGAGGAGAAGTTTAACAGCTGTAGAGACATCTTGATGAAGCACTGTTGCTTGTAGAATCATCTACGTTCTGCTGTGGTTTTCTTATTGTTGAAAACCTTTGTAAACTTGCCAGAACTTGTAGTTTTTTAGTATTCTGCACAGTACTATTGTCTCATAGCTGCTCAGAGTCTGCTGAAGATGTTATTGTAACCATTGTGTACCAGTTTTTGAAGATTAATTGGATCGGTACCCATTGGAGAGGGACCCAGAGACGTAGCCCAGTGAAGGGGGTGAACTCCGTTAACAATTTCAGTGTTTTGAGACTCTCTTCTGCTGTGTTTTTCATCCTCTATTTCTGTGTTTTCGTTTTCTCTTATCTTCATTATGTACAGTGCTGCATTTCCAGATTACAGTCTTTATTTAGAAGCTAAAAGTATATTAACATGCTGAGCATTCATAGTATTTAAAAAAAATGCACTTAACACTTAGATCTCACGGATCAAATTAATGGTATCAGAGCTTGGTTTACTGTAGTGCAAGACTGTGAATGCTTACCAGGTCAAAATATCAGCTCGGTGAAGGAGAATTAGTTGAAGGCGACCCTGAGACTGGTTCAAGGAAAACAGTCCCAAAAATCATGTCTTCTCCACGAGGGGAAGAAGAAGGACAGGGGGAACGAGAGAAATCTGTTATCACCGATACAGAGTTTCTAGAGGCCTTTATCAGCATGAAAACTATGGTGGAAATGCTTTTTGAAGAACGTGCATAAAAGAAGAAGAAGGAAGATGAAACTTTGTCTAGAGATGCAGAAGGAAAGAAAGAAGAGAAGGGTAAAGGTGTAGGTGATGGTGATTCTATTGATGCTAATAAATCCTCTTCTTCTCATACTTCTCATTTGAATAATGCTAATATGCCATATTTCAAGCTAGATGTGAAATTTGA
>ML817303.1:144915-158675 GCA_009831015.1 Picea engelmannii
GTATCATTAAAGGTGTAGTTGGGAATTATATCTTTTGTATTGAGTTTCTTGTGGGGAAAACCCTAGAATCCAAGGGTTGGTTGAATACTTTCCTCAAGTGGATTGAGTACTTTCCTCAGAGATTGACCTGGCACGATTTTATCCCTCCCCGCCTCCATGAGTTAGACTTTGTGATTTCCGATGATACGATATATACTCTAACCCATGTCATTTTTGTGCTTGACTTATCATTGTTTTGGTTTATAATGAAGCACAAAGGCAGGTATTGTGGGACGTTGTTGGATTGGTTTCATTGGTCATTTGACTATACCCAGCATCCAACCAACAGGTAAGTGCAGGTAAGTAGCTAGGCATTTTGCATTCATTGTATATACCATTGCATTGCATGTTAGAGTAGTTTGCTTTCACCTTTGTACATATGATTTCTTTTATTTCAGTCTTATATATATATATATATATATATATATATGAACCGGGGTGATATCACCACCCCAAATAATTACTAATATTTTCTATTGAGATCAAGCAGGTTACAAGTTATGCCATAGATACCGATGTTCTTATGCACTCTACGGTGAGCACATTTCCCCGAGTTGGAGCTAGCTATTATCCCCCACTTTTAGGGATAACTAAGATATCATGTCTTGAGGCCCACAGGTCCTTGCCATGGAGTATCGAGAGCCAGATCAACCTGAGAATGGCCCTGGAGGGCCCATCTTTTCTCTCTTTCAACACCTCCACTTTTTCAGCAGCAACAACATCCATCACCTTTAGCTTGGTCCTGTATCAGAGATGGTTCTTGCTCCATGAGGTAATGAGTCTGGGTATCATGGTATGTGTCACTCTGATCCTCAAAACCTTTGAATATGTGCATTTAATTCCTTTTGTTTCTAACAAATGCTTGGATCTTATACTTGTCCACTTGACCATGTCTGGGGGGAATGACAGGATGCCCTAGTAAGCCTGTGTCCATAGGTTTTGAGTTGTCACTGGGGGGGTTTCTGAAAATTCATCATCCGCTCCCATCATATTACCACTTTTCCATCTTGCTTCCCGCTCATCCATCCCATTACATTTGTCCGGGCATGGAGTTGGCCAATGATTTAAGGGTTGCACCTTGCCTTGTGGGAAGAAGGGGCTAAAGGCCCAGAAGGTAAAAGCAAGCTCGCAAAAGATAAAAGCTTAAAAAATAAAACCTCGATATGCTTCACTCAAGGATCCCCGAGAAAGCAGTTAAAAGCTTCTCCGGAAGAAACAATAGGGACCCGTAAAAATAATAAAACAATACCTAGTTAGAGGATAGGGGGTCTCATCATGAGCCATCTTATTAGGTCCTTAGGTACCTAGCAGTATGACACTACTAGCAGCTGGTTACCACGCTAGGGTAGTGGCTCTTGGTTGCATGGACAAGAGAAAGTGGGTCTCATCACGAGCCAACCTTCTCATTTCTGTGAAAGTACTTGTGTGTAACACTGCCACCACTGGTCACCACGGTAGGGAACTATCCCCTGATTAGCTTCTTGAAGAAAATAAAAATAAAGAATAAAGAATAAAAGGCATGAATGGGCTTGGAAACATTTGCATCCAGGACAGGTGCAACTCGCCTTCTACAAAGGCACCCACAGGTAAGCCCTACATTTTCCTTCTTTCACTACACCCCTTATCCACCTCACCCATTTACATGACTTGGATTTAATCTCTTTCGGAAACATCCCTTTTCCAGTGGACACTGGCCCAATAGGACACCCTGTCACCTCCTCCAAACTTGTATTGCAGATTTGTATAATGCCTTTGAGCACTTGACTGGGGTAAAAGGGGTTGTATGCACATGTTTAATAATATTGATGATGAGATGTGATTGACATTGCTATGATGCCTGTGACTTATGAGCCCATGGAGGGCGTAGCTTTTGATGTGCAGGATCATGCCCAACGGAAAGGTACCACATTGGACAGGTAAACATGGGGAGATGATTAGTTCAGACCTCCATGGGTTTGAAGAGCCCACTAGATGGATGTTGAGATCCCAGCAGGGGGCAGAGACAGGACAGAGGGGTTTGCACCAGAGAAGAGGAGGACGTTTCACAGAGGTACCCTGGCAGAGCCTTACCTAGGGGGGTTGTTCCCTCTTCATTGGAACGTCATCCAGCTTCATGGACGTTTTAGGGATAACTAAGATATCATGTCTCAAGGCCTAGAGTTCCTAGACATGGAGTACCGAGAGCCAGATCGAATTGAGCATGGCCCTGGAGGGCCCATCTTTTCTCCCTTTCAGCACTTCCACTTTTTCAGCAACAACAACATCCATCACCTTCAACTTGGTCCTATATCAGAGATGGTTCTTACTCCATGAGGTAATGAGTCTGGGTATCATGGTATGTGTCACTCTGATCCTCAAAACCTTTGAATATGTGCATTTAATTCCTTTTGTTTCTAACAAATGCTTGGATCTTATACTTGTCCACTTGACCATGTCTGGGGGGAATGACAGGATTCCCTAGTAAGCCTGTGCCCATAGGTTTTGAGTTGTCACTGGAGGGATTTATGAAAATTCATCGTCCTCTCCCATCATATTACCACTTTTCCATCTTGCTTCCTACTCATCGATCCCATTACATTTGTCCAGGCATGGGGTTGGCCAATCATTTAAGGGTTTCACCTTGCCTTGTGGGAAGAAGGGGATAAAGGCCCAGAAGGTAAAAGCAAGCTGGAAAAAGATAAAAGATTAAAAAATAAAACCTTGAGATGCTTTGCCCAGGGATCCCCGAGAAAGCAGTAAAAATCTTCTCAGCAAGAAATAAGAGGGACCTGTAAATATAATAAAACAAGACCTAGTTAGAGGATAGGGGGTCTCATCATGAGCTAGCCTATTAGGTCCATGGGTACCTAGCAATATGACACTACTAGTAGCCAGTTACCACGCCAGGGTAGTGGCTCTTGTTTGCATGGCCAAGAGAAAGGGGGTCTCATCACAAGTCAACCTTCTCATTTTTGTGAAAGTACTTGTTGGTAACACTGTCACCACTGGTCACCATGACAGGGCAATGTCCCTTGATTATCTTCTTGAAGAAAAAGCAATAAAGAATAAAGAATAAAATGAATGAATGGGCTTGGAAACATTTGCATCTAGGACAGGTGCAACTCGCCTTCTACAAAGGCGCCCACAGGTAAGCCATGCATTTTCCTTCTTTCATTGCACCCCTTGTCAGGGCATCCCTTATCCACCTCATCCATTCACATGACTTGGATTTAATGTCTTTTGGAAACATCCCTTTTCCAGTGGACACTATCCCAATAGGACACCTTGTCACCTCCTCCAAACTTGTATTGCAGATTTGTATAATGCCTTTGAGCACTTGACTAGGGTAAAAGGGGTTTTATGCACATGTTTAATAATATTGATGATGAGATGTGATTGACATTGCTATGATCCCGGTGACTTATGAGCCCATGGAGGGCGTAGTTGTTGATGTGCAGGATCATGCCCGACAGAATGGTAACACATTGGATAGGTACACATGGGAAGATGATTAGTTCAGACCTCCATGGGGCTAAAGAGCCCACCATATGGATGTTGAGACCCCAGCAGGGGGCAGAGACAGGACATAGGGGTTTGCACTAGAGAAGAGGAGGACGTTCGACAGAGGTACCCTGGCAGAGCCTTACCTAGGGGGGTTATTCCCTCTTCATTGGAACGTTGGCATTGGAAGGCTCAAAACATCACCTAGGAGGCTCATGCTGTCATCCAGCTTCATGGACGTTTTGGGAGACAATCATGGTGGTTTGGCATGTGTGGCAGGTTGGAGAAGCCCAAGGAGGGCTAACGTTTTTCTCCAGGAGGCTACATTTTCCCCAGAAAGGGATAACGTCATCCTAGGAGGGGCATGGCATCTTGCTTTTTCTTGATTAGGGTTTTAATTTATGACATTTAATGTAAAACCATATTATTTGGTATTTTGGCCTTGCCGGCCTTCTGATGACCTAAAATTTAATTAAGGACATTGGTATGGTATATATTAAGGGTTTTTACTCTCATTTTTTCATCATCTTTCACTCACACATTATTGAGGTCTGAAATTTGCGCCCTATTCTAGGGTTTTGGCTGAAATTTTGAGGTGCACTTGTTGAAGGAAGACTTTTCTTGGAATTTTTGGCATTTCTCTTGGTGGAAGGTTTACAACTAGGGTTTTGCTACATGGTTTCTTGGTTTATGTAAGTGAATTTTTGCAACACTTCTTAATTGAATGGTTATAGTATTGTTTACTTGCATTTGTTATTATAATTTGTTGAATCAAACCCTAGGTGACAAGCACATGCTAAGGTCCTTGTCTCATGTCCCTACTAAGATTAAGAGATATTTGATTTGCTGAAGTAAGATAGAGCCTTGCCATAGCAACACTCTATCCATACTCTTCTAGATAGCCGTTTTTTCCTTGTTATTGAGCTAATAAGGAGGAAAACACATCAAGGCCTAGGGTTTCTACAGCTTGATGAGCCGTTTTCCCCTAGGGTTTGTTTGATGGAGCCTTGCCTTAGCAACACTTCATCTTCCAACTCTCTTGTCTTTAGCCCCATAAATTCTTGCTCAAGCTAGCCGATTTCATCTTGCCAATAAGCTAAAGAAGGAGTAGAAAGCACTAAGGCCTAGGGTTTCTACACCTTAGTGTGCCTTTCTCCCCTAGGGTTTCATTGTTGAGAACTTGCCTTAGCAACACCTCAACATTTAACCCTCTTGTCTTTGGTCTTTTCATTATTATTTAATCCTTCAACCTTTGCAACCTCTTTTGACCCCGTATGCCATAGTAGGGAACTGATCTAAGACCTCTTGTATTGAGTACCTTGATCACAAACAATTTCTAAACATTCTTGAACAACCTTTAACTACTTCTAACCCTAGCCTAGACTAATCCTACTAACCCTATTGTTGTCGTCCCCTTCTTATGCTATAAACACCTCTATGCAGCATTTGTTTTACCTTTAAAGCAATTGAATGATTGGTTAAGGCATTGTTTCTAAAGTGTTGGTATTGTTACATTGATTTCCATTCATCATTGAAGTTTCTCTAGCATTTATGAAGTGATATTGTAATCATTGCTATTGTATAAACATTGATTTATTTCATCAATATTATTGCTCAATTACTTATTATCAAAAAGTCATGATTATCTGAAGTACTAATCAACAAGTAAGCTTGCACATGTAGTTTCTTTGTCTCGGGCAGGTACACTGTTTAGTTATTACTCATCTTTATTGGTTGATTAGCCAATACTTTCTGATCGGTGGTGACTTGTGAGGGGGGAATTATCATTTAGCCTTTAAGCCTTTGCCTTCTCAAAACCCTAGGTCACCGGGAATGTCTCCCATGGGCCTTACCTCCCTAAACAGAAAGAGCTATCCCATTGAGGTGACAGTGGTGGGATAGTCCCAGTCATGCCAGTTTGACCTCCTTTCATGCGTCTCTTACTTTGACTAAAATCTATGCGATAATAGTTCCCACTTGGGAATTTGCTGAAGCTCCGGTGCTGGCTCCTCATCTGGCTATACTACATGCTCAACTGCATGTACAAAATCATCTGAATCTGAGTCTGAATATGTAGCATCTGAGTGTACATAATCATCATCACTAATGTCTGGAACTGATGGAAGCACAAGAGTACCTTCATGTTGGATTGGTGGTGCATGCAAAGAAATCTCCTCAAATTCAACACTATGCTCAATGATGAGCCGGTCTGTAATGGGATATATCAACTTGTACCCCTTCACATCATTTGTATATCACAGAAAGATGCAAGGCATGCTTTTTGGATCTAATGAGTTCCTCTTTTCAGAAGGAAAATGGGCCCATGCACGAGATCCAAAGATGAAGAAGTGTGTGACATCTGGTTTGTAACTTGTCCAAGCCTCAAAATGTGTCATGTCCCCAATAGATCTATGAGGAGATTTGTTTTTTATTTAAGAAACACATTTAAGTGCCTCAACCCAAAGCTTGGAAGGAAGAGACCTTGCATGCAACATGAAATCGGTCATCTCCTTGAGAGATTTGTTCTTCCTTTCAACAACTCCATTCGGTTGTGGAGTGTATGAAATTGTATGCTGCAACTAGATACCAGCCTTAAAACAAAGATTATGATCATCTTTGTTGATGTACTACCCCCATTGTCTGTACGAAGGATCTTTATCTTCTTCCTAGTCTGTGCCTCTACTATAGCTTTGAAGTCTTTCAGATGCTCAAAAAATTCAGACTTTTTCTTGAGAAAATAAACCCAAGTATAGTGTGAGTAATCATCAATAAATGTGAGGAAATACCTTACTTTGTTGATGGAGTGATGTCGAAATGGACCCATGACATAATTGTGAACAAGATCCAAGGAAGAGGAGTCTTTATTTTCCTTCCCCTTTTCAAACTTCTTTTTAGGATGCTTTCCAAGAATACATCCTTCACAAAACCCCTTCAAAAAGTGAATATTTGGCAAGCCTTTGACCATTCCTTGTTTGGAAAGTCGCTGCATGTATTTAAAGTTTAAATGACCAAATCTCTCATGCCATACTCTGCTACTATCATCAACATGCGTTAGTAGTAAAGAGGATTCATGGTCAACAAACTTAGTGAATTTATACAACCTTGATTTGTGATCTACCTCACCAATTGCAATAATGGAATTGTCATGCATGTCAAGTACAAAAACTGAATTTGATGTAAATTCAAGTTTTTTTCTTGTTTGAGTGATATGATAAACTAAGAGCAGATTTATAGAAATATTTGGAACATGTAAAACATTCTCAAAACTGCCATTAGGGAGTTCCACTCTTCCCTGTACTGCTATTTCTACTGGAGTATCATCCTCCATCAGAATAGGGGGTCATGAGCATAAACTCAAAGTAAAAGCTTCCTCGTTGGATGCCATATGATGTGATGCACCTGAATCTATAATCCATGAATCAAAGGAGGAATTAAATTCAATAAGAGCATGATGATTACCTTTCTTAGGAGCATGATCTTCTTCCTTTTTCTTCTTGGCTCCTTCAAAAATGAAGTTTCCAAGGTTGTTATTTTGATGTACCTGTGCCATAAAATCAATTTGCTTCTTCATGCATGTGGATTCTTTATGATTTGGTTTATTGCAATAAGTTCACTGATTTCCCTTCTTCTTCTTCTTCTTCTTCTTCTTCTCTTTCGAATTTGAAGAGTCTTTGGAACCTAAAGAATCCTTGAAGGGTTTGGAATATCCCTCCTTTTCTTTATGTTTCTCCTTTCCTCTCTGTTTGGATTATCCTTTTCCATCATGCATGGTGAATGCATGTGCTTTGGGATCCTTGATTAGGCCCATTTGAATGAGTTTTTCCTGCTCATGTGTGAGTGAATCAATGAACTTCTCCATTGTAGGAATCTTCCACTTTGATCCCAAGAGATATCTGCCAGAATCGAAAGTGGAGACATAAACAACATATTTTGGTCCTAGCTTAGCCAAGATTGTTAGAATAAGTTGGTCTACTTTTGTAGAGTTATCAATACCACAAGATTCCAAGCTCAATATAAAATATTTAAACTTGGTAAAGAAATCATGAATATTAACAAAACTTTTAGGATCCAAGGTATTCAACTCTACCTCAAGCATATGTCCTCTCTTCTTATCCTGTATTTCAAAGAGACTTTCCAAGGTGGTACATATCTCGTTTAGAGTCTTGCATGCGGAAACATGAAACCATAAATCGGTTGAAATTAATTCAAGAAGAAGTCCATTGGCCTCATCCTTACGGTTGGCCCATCTGGTCTTCTCAATCGACGATGTAGGTTATGTTTCTGTTGTCATCGTCAAATTGTACAATCCTTTTCTTCTAAGTTGGAATTCGGCCTTCGGCTTCCATTCAAAATAATTGTACAGTGAGTATTATCACCAAATTTGATTGAAGAATTGGTGTCATATCCATTCCTCTTATTGGTTTTTGAAAAACCCAAAAAACTTTGCCTGAGAAATCACTGAAAAAACACTTTTTCAAGAGCGTCTCACGCTATATGAAGGCCACACTGAAACATTGTCGCACCCTATCTGAAGGATACAGTGAGACACTTAAGAATTTTTGCACCCTATGAAAGGCTAGACAAACATTGTCTAGAAATTTCCAATTTTATAAGTGTGCTTGCGACTGTTGCACCTTTCAACAAGGAGAGTGTGCGAGACTTTCAGATGCATAGATTATGTTCTGAAAGACTTTGATTTCCCCCTTTTTTGGATTGTCTGGTTTGCTCCAAGAAACTCGACTTTGATACCATGTCAATGTTTCATGGAAACCTGCACAGGAGACCTAGCTAAAGCAAGTACAAACAAAGATTATCAAGAAAAGCACATGAGATTCAATATGGAAGAATGAGAAAATATATTCTCAGTGCTCACTACTCCATTGAGCTAATCAATAATTGAATGATACAATGAATGAACAATATACACTCATATAGGAAAGACCATTCCATAATTAAGAAAAACGAACTAACATTGAGATTTTTCTTAGAAATGAATGGATGCATAATAGTGATGGTCTAAAACTGGAAAGTCTAAAATAGAAATAGCTCTAGTTAACTACCACTGAACTATTGTGTCGAAAATAGAAATATTTCTAACAGGGGGGAGTACAATGATGTAACTCTTTTGTACCTTAAGGGGGGGAGTTCAAAAATCAAATGACGATGGTTTTTGAAATCGCTTGTGGTCTCTCCTTTCAGTTGGCAAAGGGGGGAATTTATGATGGAATTGAACATGGTTTTTAGATCGAAAGTTTCGACAACAAATATTCTGAATGGGCATCAAATTTTCCATATCGACAACTATAGTTTGTAGATGGCAGGCTTTGGTAGAATTATGATTCAATGACTTGGAGTTGAATCATACACATGATACATTGGGATGTTGTTGGACACCTAAATGTGTCAAAATTGGTTAGTGGTCATCCAAAACCACTGGATACATGATATCAATTGGTTATTGGTCATCCCAAACCACAATGTCAAAGAGCACTTTCAGTGACACACTAATCATAGAGTGGTGATACATGTTCACCAACTAGAAAAATACATTAGATTCTTCGAGCTCAAATACTTGCCAAGATCATCAAATTGTAAAGCAATCAGGGAATTTTCATATATTGCACATGTTCACTTCCATTTCAGATAACCATTCAGCATCTAGATTGGCGGTTTTTTAGGAAGTTCTTCATTGAGGCTTGGCTCTGGATTTTTAGTAAGAAAACTTGGAAATGATACCAATTTATGCTTGATTGTTGGTATTATTGATCAAACTTGTGATTGAGGGGGGGAGGATGTTATCCTATGGCTTACCTTACCAATCACTAAGTCTAATTGTCAGCTATAGTTGTATGATTCATTTAGGATATTAGTAATATATCCTCAAGTGATGACTAATGAGTTAGTTAATATTTCCTAGCCTAATCATCATGCATGATTTTAGGATCTAGAGCAAATCTCTATATGAGGTGGTTATCACCCATTGTACTATAAATATGTAACATTGGTGTGAATACATTAGATTTGTCTAGTGATACTTTTATGTCATCTTGTGGTTCCTATCTATATTTTATCACAGGTTGACTGGGCGATGACTGGGAAGTGATTGGGCGACCAAAATATTACCGTTATATGTATTTTTCTGAGGCACAAAGAGCTACACTAAGAACTTCATAATCTTATTTATTTCACATAAGTGGTATGGAGGCTTTAACAATATAAAAAATAAATTCATTGTCACCACAATACATGTGAGATTAAAAGAGGGAGTATTTTAGTCAAGGGATAAGATTGATCCATGAATTAAATGGACGATTGCTGAGCAACAAACTTCTGGAGGTCATAACTCAATATATGGGCATCATTTTAGGGCAAAATATACCTCGTTGGAGAGGTAATTCGGTGAGAAAGATGTTTGAACAGGTTTTAAGGGAAAAATTTGGCCACAATTCTTCCAGAAATTGAAAGAACAGTCGGCTCAGTTTCCATGGTTTGATGATAATTTGTTTTGGAACCTTAACTTCCTGAGGCTATAAATTGAGATCTAGAACTCCAAATTGCGCTCATGAGGACTCATTGGAAATATGGAATGATGAATATTGCTTCTATGATGATTTCAATGCTCTATAAATCAAATATAAGGCTCAAAATTTTTAAACACAGTCCACTTTTAAGAAGGCACTTAGTTTAGAAGTTTGAAAATACAAGTTTGTTTAAAAAAAAATTTAAAAACGAAATGGGCCCCACTTCAAGGCATGAATTTTAATGAAATAAAGTCATTAATGAGAGTTCAATTAAGCATTACTTAAATTTGTTACTCCAAGAATAAAAGTGTGTGGAAGTTCCTAGAGAGAACAAAACCCAAACAACTTCAAGAAGCTGCATTGGAAGCAGATTTTAAAAGAGACAGAACACCAACAAAGAAAGGGTTGGAGGGAAATTAGAGGATCAATACTGAAAGTTACATCCATCAACATGCAACCAAATCTCTAATCAACAAAAAAATATCTACATTGTTCTTGCTTCTACTTCTTCTACACTATTTTTTCTCAAGGCTTTATGCTTGTATTTATGAACTGAGCATAAGGATAAGTTTTTGAGTGATTTTATTATATTCTTCCAAGAATTTTCTCTATAAGATCATAGAGTATTTTACAGCCATATGTATATAACTGATAAATGTAAGCCATGATTGTTTAATTGATTCATGGAGATTTAGTCCTTGTGTTTTGCAAGATTTGTTTCTGAAGTACTAGTTAATTGGTTTACTGAATGATTTGTAATGAAGAATATCTTTCTTGTAATAAACTCCACATAAAAGTACTTCGGGGCATGAGTTTGATGATTTCTGAGATCATGGGATTTTTTAGTGTGAGATTTTTAGACTGTGCTTATCAAATTCTTTTCAGTTTTAATTGCAATGCTCATTTAAAGTTCCTTGAAATGATCAAAATCGCTTCATTCGTTTTCTTGTGAGAAGATATGGATGTATCCTTTACTTGCATGTGATTTAGAGGGTTGTATAAATGATGTTGAGCATACATTTTGATGTTGAATCTTTTCTTCATATTTTTTTATTTTTTAATAAGTAGCTTGGTCCATTCAACAATAAATCTGGTTATGAAGAACCATTTCATATATAAAATAAAGAAATAAGGACTTGGGGTTTATTGTTTGGCATTATCCCCAATCCAAGAGCACAAGATATATCTTTTAAAACATACAGAGGAGTACCACCTTTATAAAAATGAAGGGGGGTATTTATCCTTGTGAGGTTGATGTTTGAATCTTAACCATTCTAAACATCAACATTTCCGGTGACCATACTAGGGAACGGTTTATTTTCAATATACCTTAACTTTTGTTTGAGATATGATTGAGGAACTAGAGTTTTCATAGTTCAAAGCTTTGAAAGAAGATTCAAGAGGATTGTTGTTTGTTCTGGATGCACAGGGTTTATAAAAATCTTATCCAGAGATATTTGAATGACCACTAAAGAGCCAATAACCACCAAAAATTGGGGAGGATGAACTCCTTGATGATTCCATTAAAAAACCTCTCAAATTTCCATGTAACTCCATTGGAAATATTCAAGAATCTCAATAAAATTCTCATGGTGGCTTCACCAAAGAACCTCATTCATGTCATAGTGATCATTTGCCTTCTCTAACAAGCCCATAAATGGATTTACAAAGAACAACAAAAGAAATAGATACCCAAAGAAGGAGGCAGATGCATAGAACCCTTTAAATCCGCTAGAAGTAGATTTTCAAATTCCTAATATTACTATTGATTTTTTTTTCATGTTCTTTGGGAATACATCGGTGAATGCAAAGCATCACTTGTTTAAATTAAAAAAACACATGTGATCTTATTGAAGTTAATGTTACATGTCGATTATATGCATAAACTCTGGATGGGAATGCTTGTGAATGGTTCTTTTCATTATTTCTTGGGACCATTACTTGTTGGGATGTGTTGGAAACATCATTCGCTGAAAGGTTCATCCCAAATGTTTTCAATGGTGTTTCCCACCTACCCTTTTCCATACGGACACAAGACAATGAAGAGAGTGATTTGGAAGAAAAAATTAATCAAATATTGGAAGAACTTTGTGAATAAAATCATATTGTTGAAACTAGAAATAAGAATTCCAATTTGCAAGTGCAAGATTTCAGCTTCTCATGTTCTTTATATGAATATATTTTTGAAAGTAAGTTTGAGAATGAAATTGAGGAGCTTCCACCAAATGCACAACAAGATTTCAACCAACATACTCGTGTGGAAAATGTTGCAACAGATGATGAAAAGTCATGAGAGCATTGGCATCAAGAACAATTTGTGGAAGAATTTAATCAGAACAATGATGGAAAAGATTGCCATTGCATGAAGGAAGAATGCTTCCAGGACATTGCCAGTGAATCAAGAATATCAAATACATATAAGGAGAAAGATGAAAGTATTTTTATATTGGAAACTCTTCGTCCGACCAAAGACAACAACATTCTTGAGCAACCAAGAATTGATTTCATTGAATCGTGGTTCCGAAGTATTGTTGCTCAAGCAATGCAATCAAGTTTTGGGTACATTCATCTCAACTTAACTCTAGTATACTTTGGAAATGCTCCTAAAATCATTCCAAAGATTATTCAGATGCTTGAATGGCTCCATTGGAAATCTACGTAAACTTGAAGGTGTCCCTTTCCTCAAAGTAAGTTAAGTTAGGTAGATCTTGTTTGTAAATAGTTTGGTTCTTCAACCAAATTTTTGTATAATAGAGCAATTGCTAGATGAATATAATGATTGCATGATCCAATGGACAAGAAATTACAAGAAATCATTTTGAAGATGACTCCATGGCCTAGTGAAGAAGACGACTAAACCAGGATTCCATGGTTTGTTGATAAATATGTTTGGAAACTCGATTTCTCGAGGCTATAACTTGAGATATAGAACTCTAAATTTCACTCAAGAGGACTTGTTGGAAAGACAGAATGATGAAGATTGCATCTATGATGGTTTAAATGACTGATAAATCAAATATCATGCTCAAAAAAATAAAACACAGTCCACTTTTTTTTTTTTGCTAGTTTGTCTGTGACCAGCGGGACTAGCCTGTGGCTGAGAAACCGCAACTCAGGGGCATCTAAGATGTCAAAATCACTCGGGGATCGCACCTGGCTTGAGCCACACCAAACCTTAACATGGATGGATTTTTTGTCCCCACACGTTTCGAACCGACGACTTTAACATCATGGAGTGCCTTAACAACACACTCCGTCAATGACTAGCCTACACCTCAGGGACTAACACTGTCCACTTTTAAGAAGGAAATCAATTTAAAATTTTGAAAATAAAAGTTTATTTAAAAACTTTTATTAAAGAAGAAATGGAACCCACATCAAGGAACAAATTTTAATGCCAAAAATTCGTTAATGAGAATTAAATGAAGCATTAATTAAAGTGGTTCCTCCAAGAAGAAAAGTGTGTGGAAGTTCCTAGAAAGACCAAAACCATTTGAAACAGATTTTAAAAGAGAGAGAGCACCATCAAATAAAGGGTTGAAGGGAAATCAAAAGATTAGAATAGAAAGGTCCAACCTGTTCGACAACACAGGTATTCCAACAGAGGACGAACACCTTCAGTAACCACTCACATAACCAGATCAAAGATCAAAACACCGATGTTTTCACATGGTAAAACCCCTACGGGGAAACATCCACGGCCCCAGCCAACGCGGCCAC
>ML817304.1:56949-80977 GCA_009831015.1 Picea engelmannii
TATTAGGAAAATACACACAATAATTATGGGGTGTTTCTTTGTACCCCACAAATATCCCAACTTCAGCAGTCAGTTTCAACTTCTTCCTGGCATCCTTGGTCACATGCACATAAAAAGATGAGCCAAAAATATTAAAATTAGAGACATCAGGTTTCTTACCAGTGAAAGCTTCTTTAGGTGTACTCATGCCAAGTACTCTATGAGGACAACAATTTTTCACATAAACTGAAGTATTGTATGCTTCCACCCACAAATGCATTGGTAGGCCCTGATCATGCAACATCGCTCATGTTGCACCCACGATCGTTCTGTTCTTCCTCTCCGCGACCCCATTTTGCTATGGGTTATGAGGCACTATGAGTTCTCTTCGAATTCCTTCTTTTCTAGAGAAGTCTTTGAATTCGTTAGATATGTATTCTCCACCATTATCGCTCCTCAGAGACTTCAATTGCTTCCCTGACTCTTTCTCCAGCAATACTTTAAACTCATAGAACTTTGAGAATGCTTTATCCTTCTTCTACATGAAGAAGATCCAACATTTACGAGAAAATTCATCAACAAAAATAACATAATAATTATGTTTTGCTGTTGAAGCAACCGAGAATGGTCCACACACTTCTGTGTGAATTCTCTCCAGGATCACCGAAGCACAGTTCTCCTTTTCATGAAAGGTGGACTTACATACTTCCCCATGGTGCAACCCTTGAACTGATATAACTGAGAAAATGTTCCCATTTGAAGTACAATAGATACTTGCTGCATGATCTTCAAGGCTCCATGATGAATATGACCCAATCGTCTGTGCCATAATTCACCCTCATCTCGAATCACCAATTTTTCTACCTTGCCCATCATGGCAGCGCAACCATCTACCTCCAACTTGTAGAGATTCTTAACTCAAATCCCTATCTTCTTGACTTGACCCGTTGTTCTGTGTCACATGAAAGATTTTCCATCGCTGAAAACAACGTCATAGGCTCTGTCCTCCAACATTGCGATCGAGACCAAATTTTTCTTCAGACCTGGAACACGCATAAAATCTTTCAATTGAATCGGTTTACCTGAATCCCTCTGAAAGGTAATGGTACCAATTCCAGTCACATTGTATCATCCATCATCACCCATCTCAGTATTCATTTTGATATCTTTATCCTCCAAGTCATTGAAAATCTCCTTATCTCCCGTCATGTGGAAGGAAGCGCCACGATCTAAATACCACACCGATTCCAATTCACTTGAAGCCATGCATGCGATCAAAGAGAAGTTAAGTTAAAATTGTGAGGCAGGGGCCTCACTAGCTTTAGCTCCAACAACCTTCTTGTTGTTCTTCTTCTGCAGACAATTAGTAGCGAGATTCCCATGTTCGTGACAGTGAAAACACTTCACTTTGGAAAAATCCATCTTCTTGACTTTAGAATTGGATTTTGAATGGAATTTCTTCCCCTTCCCTTTCCTTTCCTTGGAATCTAAAGGAAAATCCTCTTCATCATCATGCTTTGATGCTGAGCCATCTCTGGAGTTCCACCTAAACTCCTCTTGCACTAGATCCGACCATAGTTGTTCCCAATCTGGCAATTTTTCCCTTCCATTGACAAAGTCTTGACAACTGTGCCAATTCTTGGGAAGTCCTAGGAGCACCGAGCTCATAAAATCATCATCAGCGAATTCTATTCCCACACTCCCTAGCTCATCCTGACATTGGATAAACTTCATGAGATATTTTGGAATGGAGTCACCCTTCTCCATCTTGATCTTCATGAGTTTATCTTTGAGCGCCAATTTCCTATGGTCGCTGCTATTTTGGAATAGATCCTTCAAAGCCTTCTACATTGCATATGGTGTGGCTTTCCCATGGAGGTTTGAGACAATGTGTTCTCGTACTCCCTCTAAAAAAATGCTCCTTGCCTTTACCACTTTCTTTTGCCATGCATCAAGATTTGCAGTGTCTGCAATATCTGGCTTAGGAACATCTTTGTCAATGAATTCCTTCAAGCCATTGTCTTTGAGTAATACCTCCATCTTGTCCTTCCAAGAAATGTAGTTCGAACTTCCCTCAAGTGCATACTCTAACCTTACTCCATTGAAATCCATTTCGATCTTGAATCAGATGTAGCACCAAGAAAGTCTTTCTGCAAATTTGAATTCTATCCAATCACAAACTCAACTTCTGCAATCTTTTGCGCTCTGATACCATGTAGAAATTTCAATACAAATTATGTATTGCCTAGATTCTCCTGATCTAACAATTATATACCACTATTAAATACATAATCACTTCTACTAATATTCTTGCGGAATTTAAAACACGATCTCCAATTGCAATATCAAGAAGAAATAACAATCGCACATAACACAAATGTTTTACCAGGAAATCATAAAGCTGAAAACCCCACTATCATATATTATGTATATCATGGATCATGAAACAATATCATACACAAATCTAATCCAAGAGCTCTCAGTACAATACAAACATCTCACACTTTCATACAAAAATCAGCAAATACATGTGCCAATTCTCTGCCTCCCGACAACCTGCCTCCTCTGCACAATCCCTGCAATGGAAATCCCTGTAAATGATCTGAATTCCTCTTGCCTAGGCTGTGAATTGCTCATGGGAACATCCATTGTGTGTGTTATTGCATGAGTGCACTTCACTCAAACCACAACTAATAGACAAACTGTCCCTTTCACCTGTTATCTCAATTGGGTCTCCACTGGATCTGACATGCATGTAGTTAACAATGGCAAATATTCAGTTGCATGTGAGATTACTAATTGTGAGTTAATTAATAATTAATTCATTGAACTCTCACTAGTGTAAGTTTAGTTACAACTAGTACAAATAAGATTAACTCACTTAACTAAGTTAAACTACTTCACAACTCACATAACTACACTTATAACTCTGTTACAACTTCAAGTCACTTAGTTACAACTAATTCGACTTCTATGTCACACCAGTCAACCTTTGAACCTGAATTTCCTATAGATAACTGATTTTCCATTTCAATTAATTATGAGATAATAGATTAATATTTATTGTCCAATTTATTTAAGGGAAAAATAAATTAGACACACATTTCTTGTTGACTTTTCAACAAGGGGAAGAGACTAGAGAGAATACACTCTGGTCTGGTAATGTTTTGACACGCACTGGTTGGTCCTCTCTAGTATGAATTTGTATATGACTAATATAAGTTGCACATGTATTTTGAGTAAGGCCTATGGTATAATATAATGATGATGGGGATTAAATTTTAAAAGAAAACCCCTATCTATGATGATTTATGTTTCCATAGAATGATATTATGTTCTATCTATTATGCATGATGCTTCTTTATTTCTTTATGATGTTCTGCACAATTCTGTTCTTTTGTAGGTTATGAGGTGTTAAAGACTCTGATATGGTTAATCTATCATGCACAAAGAATGGTAGTAATCTTGATAACTTGTAGATATGAATAAACATTCTTCTTATCCTTCCCTAATTCTCATGTCTTGGTTGCTCTTCAGGTGAAACTTCTTCCCTTTCAGGAAGATGAAAATGCCAGCGTGCTAGACTACATTGGTACCCTTTTTTTGGTAACCCGAAGAGGACACTGGTATACAACTTTTGCGCCAACAAAATGGTTCCATTGCTGGGACCCTAGTTTTAAAAGGGAACCTGTAAGGAGGATGCTTCCTCGGATCCATAGATCTGATGTTCAAGAGTGGTGGGAACGCAAGTGTGATGCATTCATATGGAAGGAAGCGGAGATACGAAATTTGAACTGGAATTCCATAAGGGATTCTATCTTCTAATCAGAAAGATTGAGTGACCAATATGAGATCTTCTAGGCATGATTCCCGGAAAAGGTTTTCCATTAGGTAGATCGGCTACAGGAAGCACCAGATTTCAAATAATGTGTCAAATAAATCTATACTTGGGATACAAAGGATCTAGAAAAGCTTCATTGTTTGGATCACCAAATTACTCGAGCAATGGATTTTTGGGTTGACACGACTCTAGAGAGCTATACCATTGAGTTTGCAGTAGAGAATCATCAATATTTTTCAAGAGAAAAGGCGATATTCAAGAAAGGTGCACATGAAATATTGCTGAGGGAAATTCCCCTATTGATCAAAAGTCTTCTTGGTGGAAGAGGGGATGCTAATTATTCCCTAGAGTGAGATGGTATCCTAAACACATGTGCTCAGGGTGGGGAGATATTAGAGAACATTCATGACCTAAGAATGGGAATATGTTCTTTGATAGATGGGGGATTAGCAAGAGGAAAGTGCAAGAAGTGAGCGATTCCTATGGAGAGCCTCCATAGTTATGAAATGGTGGCGTGGAAAGGTAAATAAAATTGTAAATAAGTTTGAGGTGTTGTGGAAAACAAGAGGTTCAGGAGAAATGGATGAAAGAAAGATAGAACATTGTGGAAGTTACGAAGACAAGAAATAATGGCCAGTCTAAGATTGCAGGAAAGAGAAGTGCAAAGAGAAAGAATCCCCCAGGTGGGTAGATGAGAAGAGGAGTGCATAGAAGCAAGGGAAGACAAAGACAGTCTGGATCTTGCGAAAGACAAATAATATTTGGCTCTGATACTAGGAGGAGTCGGGAGTGAGGCTGAAAAGGTTTCTTTAGAGACAGAAAATGAGATCCCCTAGATCAAATAGACTCACCCAGAAGTCAGTGGAACCAGCCCTGAGTCACCCATCCCCCAGGCGCATTCTATACCCTTGGTAAGTTATGTACCACATACTCATGCAATTTATATTTCGTCAAATTTAGTCAATTCGTCAAAACCCACAACTGTGAATAGTGGGAGGATATTAGGGTCTCCTAGAAAATTACAACTAGGGCCATTAGGATTCATTTTGTTAGGAACAATAACACGAACAATGGATGGACACATAGGAGGCTCGATCGCTCGATATCCAAAATTCTGGGGTAAAGGAGATGAGGATGTAGAATAACAAACATTTCTATGTGATGCCATCTGGAGGTCCAAAGGGACTCTGGATAGGAACAAGTTAGTATAATTCCATAATACTTTGAGGGGTAATTCCCTCAAGTGGTACATGAAGGATATTGAGCATCGGTTGCAAGGACAAGCCTTTAACCTTGACTAGGTGTGTCATAAATTCATTGTCTAATTCAAGCTACCTCAGTCAGAGCATGAGGATATTTCTAAGTTGTGGGAGATTCACTAGAGAGAGGGTGAGTTTGCATGGGAGTATAGTTAGAATTTTAAGGATGCTATTGGGATATTAGCACATCCAATTCATGAATACTATCAAAGGGAATGGTACATTCAAGGGATACTACCCTTGACGTGAATCCCCTTGACACAACAAAGGATATCCACCTTGACATATGCTTTGGAACAATAAATGAAGATTGAAGCCTTGGAAGGATACCTAGGGAGCTTGAGATTAACTAGACCTCGAATAATTCCAAACCTGTTGCAACTCCAGGGAAAAATATCGGCACCCACAGAGAAGATATAGGAATTAACTCTACCTATACTAGGATGACCTTAAGTTTGGTGTACAAGATGCTATACAGAGGGGCATCTGGAAAATGAGTGTCCATGTATAAGGGAAATGAGACCTCCCCATAACCTTATGGACCACCCTCCTACCGGACCATCAAGAGGATTCGTGCAGGTATCTACAACTCCAATATTCCATGCACCAATTCAATATCATGATTTTCCAAGAACCCAACCAACCTAGACAACCAAGTACTGTGAAATCTGTCGGACTCATGGGCATGCACCAAGGAACTGCCCCATCCTACAAAAGTATACGCCTGTTCCTAATATAATACATTGAAAATTATGTGGTTCTACAACACATACTACAAACCAATGTAGAGAATTATATGCACTTGCAGATAGACTGGATAAGACTGCATTCAGGTTAAACGAAACACCTCAAGGACCCGGAAGAGGCCGAGGGAGTCGGGGTGGAGGTGGATTTAGAGGAGGGAGGAATGGAGGAGGAGGACCAGGATAATGTTATAATTGCAATGAAAAATGACATATGGCCAGATATTATCCTCACTCGAAACGACCATGGTGTTCACACTGTAGAACTAATGTTCATGCAACCGAAGATTTCCCAGATTTGATCGCGAAGTGGGAGGACTGGGTTCATCAAAGAGGAGATAAATTCATAGGATTATAACTTAGGATGGAATTTGAAGGAAATATAACCAAAGTAGACATCATCACTCGTGGAGGAGCAAAAAATAGGGCAGATGCAGACAGTCAGCCCAAGATTTAGAAAAAAACCCCTAAGAATGACATGTATGATCCTTTAAAAGAAAGTTGTTTTTCAAAGATGCAATATAAATATTTAGAGGTGTCTCTTCTCTAGAAATAGTTTAAAATCCTCATAAATTAATCCTTAAACCCAATATTTCTCAATCCTCTACCTCACCACCTACACCCAGGAATCCTATAAACTCGAGAAGACACCTTGAGCAACCCCATAATGTAATTAACCTCTAGTTTCAACTATTCTTTGAGATCCTGGGAGATGAACGACTTACTGAGAATTTACGAAATACCCTCTACCTAATCCTGAGAGATGAGGGAACTACATAAACCATTGTAACCACCAACCTTGCTGAGAAGAATACAATAGAGTACAAACAAGGAAGGTACGAACTGGAAGAAAATTTAGGTTGGAATCCCAGTTAGATGACTTTGAGATTAAATATGTCATGCTTGAGGATCATATGTCAATATTTTACCCAAAAATACTTGGGAGGTTCTAGGGAAACCTTAGTTAGTGTATTCCCCCATCCAACTGAGAATGGAAAACCAATACTACATTTTTTTAGTAGGAAGGATGGAACATGTGGAGGTAGATGTTGCGAGAGTGGAAACAAAAACTAATTTTGAAGTGATTGAAATAATGGGAGACAAAGACCCCTACCCCGCCTTATTAGGAATTGACTGGGCCTATGAAAATTATGCTGTCATTCACTTAAAGAGGGACACCATGACATTTGAGGTAGATGGAATAAAGGTATTCCAACCTTTAGATTTGTACTTGGGACCTATATATATTGAGAAAGTGGATAATAACATGGAGTCAGAAGATCTTGACCAATTATACACCATAATAGTAGAGATGAGGCCAGATTATATTAACCCCACTACATATGGATATGTAAGTTGGAGGAGTATACAGTCAGTCAATGAGGAATTAAAACAAGATTTTGACAACTGGAAGCAAGGTTCATATGAAATATTCTCAAGACACTATGAAACTATCAGTGAAAACAGATGGATTGGAACCGAGATAAGGAATCACCCAACATATGATGGTACTTTAGACTTAGATGACTTTATCACTGACATATAAGGAAGAGTTATGCCAGATCAAAGAGTTTGATTTTTTGATATAGCCTTGAAGGATACCTTGACAAGGTGTTGGGCCACTCATAGAGCCTTAATTGTAGATTGGGAGGATGCAAAGAGAGCTATTCGATGAAAATTCCTCAGTAGAGATCAATTGACATAAGAGGTGAACATGGATTTTCAAGGTACACAAATGCTTGATGGGGAGTATGACCCCAAAGTGCATGTTGAACACTAATTAAAGAAATGGCGAGGTGTGGAAGTACCTTCTTAACTATGGTTTCAACTATTTTTTCATTCGTTAAATGTGATTCCAAAAGCCTATGTAACACCCCCGTTTCTCCCAACTTGTAATTAATCATTAATTAGGGTTACCATGCTGTGGCATGGGAACATTGTAAATGTATTATTGTTTAATTTCCAAATAACTGACTGTGGGGGTGAATCCTTGAAAGTACTGGCCGTGATATCACTAGAGGAAAGAATGTGAGAACGATAAGAGAACAATTAATAAGAAACAGACAGGTGGTTGGAACCTCAACCACCCCCATGAATGGAAGCATGGTCTAGCTGCATAAGGTCAACCTGAAGTACCATAGGGTAATACAGACCTAGAAAAGACCTGGGGTTTCTATTTGACAGAAGGAACCAAATAGGAAGAATGTGCATGCAAGGCACACAAGAGGATGTGAAGAGAAGAGTGGAGAATGCGAGAAAAATTCCAGCAGAGAACGAGCAGAGGGCCACGAGCTTGATGCAGAGAAAGCATCCGATAAACCTCATTGAGGTTGTGACAGAGGGATATATCTCTGAGAGTATGCAAATGATGGGACCTAATTGGAAGGCCACGAGCTTGATGCTGAGGAAGCATCTGATAAGCCTCGCAGAATATGCGAAAGAAAAAGGATCGATGAGAGTTGGCATAAACTCCATGGTGATATTGGCACGGGCATGGACAAAGTGCTAAGAACAAATTCCTTTGAGCCTATGGTTCAGTGGAAGGATGAACACCCATAGTCAGTTAGTTGGTCACCACCTGTAATAGATAAGAAATATTATATCCTATGTATTTAAGTGGTAACTGTGAATTAAGGTTGAATATTCTATGAATGTTGCAGGGATGGACATGTTTGCTTAATTTTTATACTGTAACCCTTCAATTCTATCTAATTGTGTATTTAAGAAAATAAGATATTCTCTGGCTTGTACACATAAATGATTGAGCCCTGTGGTGGCTCAAGTTAAAATAAATGAACTGTGAGTTCTTCAATCTTGGGCATAGTTTCACGTGTGCAGGTCGACAGTCCCAGTCATTCTGAGTCTCCTAGAGGAACGAGTCTGTTAATCTCAGGAGAGGTAGTGCACATATGCACATGATATCTATGAGGTGGGCAGAGTTCAAGAAACTCTTAAGTTCTATATTTGACGAATGAGCGCAAGGGGTGCACAGAAGAATTATTCTAAGTGTTAAGTTCAAGAGAAAGAGCATAAAGCTCTTAAGCTTTTTATAGCTAACAAATCTCATGAAG
Organism: Picea engelmannii; assembly: GCA_009831015.1. NCBI lineage: Eukaryota > Viridiplantae > Streptophyta > Pinopsida > Pinales > Pinaceae > Picea > Picea engelmannii. The sequence goes on from ML817304.1 coordinate 65,843, forward strand.
AATAACGAGATTGAATTATCTAAAGGGAAGGTTCATTTGTTTGGAAGATGAACGAATGAGATATGTTCAGGAAGAGCCAAGGTCATTTGTGACCATTAGATACAGGAAAGAGCGCATGAGTTAACCCCTTGAGTCCTTCAGACTTTGCGAGTTCGGCGAATTGAGCGAGTTCGTTGTAAGGGAGGTAAAATACTCGAAGTCTCAAAGTCTTGAAGTTAATATGGGCCTTAGATCTGAGGATGACCGGGAGCCATCCTGACTGTCAAATATATGAGGTAGTCATTCCGACATTGACCTCTTCCAGAGAATAGAGGTTTAGTAATTCTGAAATTCCCGAAGAACAAAGTAGTGAATTAATGTGGACCGTGGATCTATGGATATTTCGGGACCCCTCTCGAACGTTCGATTGAGGGAATGTGGGTATTACGTTGAGATTACGTGGGGACCCATGTTTCAAGTGATGACAATGCCAGGTGTCCCGCATGGAGTGGCACACACTGGGGTATTAAGAGGCGGTTAACCGTGAGTTCCTTTGGAAAACTGCCTAGCGACAGAGTTTGTCTGTTCCATCGATCTGAGAGAGAGGATACGTGGAGGATATCTATTGAATTTGGGTGAAATTAATCTGGGAGAAAACGAGTGTGGAGAGGTTGAACCTCCCAAATCCAAAGAGCTGAAGTGATTTTCAACCGTCGATCTGTGGGAGACACGCATCACTAGATTGTTGACTTCATGTGAATTAATTCCGGGAGAAAAGGAAAATTTTTGAACAAGAACTCTCGAAGGACGAAGAATCAGAGTTCGTCTGAGTCGTCCATCAATTGAGGACATGTATCAACAGATCTTCCATTTCAGGAGATACTTCAAAGTAAAGTGGGGTCACCCAAGTTGAGAACTCTTGAAGTGAATCTTGACCGTTGATTTGAGAGAGACATGCATCAATAGATCATTGACTTTGGGTGAAATCACTCTGGGAGAAAGCGAGTGGGGAGAGGTTGAAACTCCTGAAGCCTGAAGAGATGAAATAATTTATAGTCATCGATCTGCGGGAGACACACGTCAACAATTCACGTACTTTGGAAGTGGGGAGAAAGAAACACAAAGTAGAGGGATGCCCAAAGTGGATACTCACTGTCGAATGAGAGGGATGAGTGGTGCACAATCCTTAACTTCGAAAGAAAACACTCTGGGAGAAAAGGTAGTGTGAGCATCCGAGACTCCCGAACACTGAAGTCCCAAAGTGGATCCGAGCCATTGAATTAGATGGATGTGTGGCACCTGATCTAGAACTTCAGGTATGGAGTACTTCAGAGGAAAAATAGATGGAGTGATCGAAACTCCCGAACTCCGAATTTCTAAAGAAGATCAGAACTGTCAATCACGAGGGATGCATGGCAATCAATATATAACTACGAGTATGGAGTACTTTGAAGGAAAAAGGTGTAGGAATGTTTGAAACTTCTAAATGCCGAAGTCTCGAAGTAAATTGGGGCCTTCAAAATCCCTAAGGACACACGACATCGGATCGTGAATTTCAAAGTTTTGCCACTCTAGAGGATTCGCGTGGTGGTCATCTTGGCACCTATTGTCTTGGAATCTAGTCACAACCCATGGTCATATGAAAGTATAGGGAGATGAAAGAACCCGAAGAACTTGGGAGAGAATATCTTCCAACTCTGAGCTCATTTCAGAGCAGGGAGATCATGGCTGGAAAGATTTGGAAGAGCAGAATGGAATAGAGACCCCATATGAAGGTATTGATTCTCCTAAGAAGAGAAAAAATTTGAGTCTCTACCATGGGTGTGTTACAACCTGGTACACACATGAATAGACCAAAATACAAACAAGTTGTTGGAAAAACTTAAAAGACCAATTTTGCAGATATTTCTCCTTCACTGGTAAGTCCCTTGAGCTTCACTTAGTCCTTCCAATAATTCGGGAGATGCTATTTATTGATGTTTGTAAGAATTGATCAATCCTAGTAGTATGTTATGATCATTGCTTCAGTCCAATAAAGGTCAAAACCCTATCATAATACCTTTATCTTGTTGTAAAATTGATAAAGGCCTAGAAGAATCTAATGAATTAGAATAACTTAGAAACCTAAATATCACAGAAATTGTAGGTAATAGGGAAATCTAGAACACTATACCCAGTCATACATGTAGCTCCTATAATAATCCCCTAAAGTTGCAGAAAGTAAATATAAGGAGTGAAGATCATCCTAACATAGTGTCTATAGAAGATTACTGGGATGATAAATCCATGAATGAATTCCATAGCATGTTGCGGAAATATGAGGACTTATTCCCAAGAACCTTCTCTGAACTGAAAGGCATAAAAGGATCCATGGGGGAGATGAATATCGAGTTGAAAACTGACTCAAAATATGTGAAGCACAAACCATATCATCTCAATCCCAAGGTAAAATAAAAGGTCAATAAGGAAGTGGACAAAATGCTTGCGACATGACTGATATTTCTGGACGAAGAAGCAAAATGGGATAGTCCCATAGTAATATAGATAAAAAAGGATACAAAAGACATTAAAATTTGTTTTTCCTATGGGATTCTGAATTCTACATGTGTGCATGATCCATTTCCGACACCCTTCAACGATGAGGTGTTAGATCAAATTGTGGGGAAATAATCTTATTCATTTATAGATGAATTCTCAAGGTACCACCAAGCTAGAATTTTAGAAGAAGAAAATAAGAAGACCACGTTCATAACTGAGTGGGGGTCATTCACATACAATGTGATGCATTTTGTCTTAAAAAATTCCCCCACAGTCTTCTCTAGGATTTTTATAGTAGCATTTCGTGACTTCATACAAAAGTTTCTATAAGTGTACATGGAAGAATGGAATATATACAGTTTTCTAAAGGAGCATGTATGACTACAATGATTAATGTTTGATAGATGTCAGGAATTAAATATATATATATGAACCTAAGGAAGTGTATTTTATATGTACCGCACGACAATCTTCTAGGCCACATTTTTTTCTAGGAAGGAGTCTTGGTGGACCCAACTAAAGTTGTGGTTATCATGAGCATGTTTCCGCCTACAAGTGATAAAAAAATGTGCTCGACACTTGGACATACAGGATACTACCATAGGTTCATCGGAAGGTATGAAAGTATCACTGCACCATTGGAGAAACTATTGAAGAAGTCTAAAGAATTTCAATGGACAATTGAATGTTACAAGGCGTTTGACATCCTCAAGGAAAAACTCAATATTGAACCCATTCTTATATACCCCAACTGGGAGATTGAATTCCATGTACATGTGGATGCATTAGGGATCACCCTGTGAGCCATTTTAGTGCAACGAGGAGAGAGGAATATGGACCACCCTATCTACTTCTTTAGCATAAAACTCTCTCAATATGAACACAACTACATAACAACTGAAAGGGAAGGTTTTTCTATGATTTATGCATTGCAAAAATTTAGACACTATTTACTAGGATCTCATTTTAAGTTTTTTACTGACCATTCTGCATTGAAGTACCTAGTTAATAAGTCGATCCTTGAGGGAAGTATTTGCAGGTGGCTCTTACTCTCTCAGGAGTTTTCCTTCAAGGTAATTTTCAATCTTGGAAGATGTAATGTAGGTCTAGATCACCTATCAAGACTGGAATCCAGGGAAATTAGAGGAGCAGTGGATGATCAACTCCTTGATGTAGGCCTATTCCAAATTGAATCCATCCTAAAATATATTGAAGACATTTTTGCCTTCCTCAACTCAGGGACTTGCCTAGAAAATTAATTTGTAACCCAGAAACAACACCCGGTGGTCCAAGAAAAAAAATACCAACTAATTGCGGGCCAAATCTATAAGATGGGACTAGAAAACATTCTCAGAAGGTGTGTCCTAACCCATGAAAGGAAAGATATCCTATGGGAATGCTACAATGGAGTTGTGGGATGACATGTTGGAGGGAAAGATACACCACATAAGGTACTCCAAGCTGCATTATGGTGGCCAACGTTATTCAAGGATGCTAAAGCTTATGCTAGATACCGCGACATTTTCCAACTAGTAGGGAAGCCATCACACATAGATGAATTACCTCTTCAGCTGGTTAGAGCACTGAAGGCCTTTAAGAAGTGGGACATTGAATTTATTGGACCAATTAATCTTCCCGCCAAGCATTCAAAGTCAATATGTATCATCACCACAATAGACTATCTCACATGGTGGGTTGAAGTAGAGGCAGTTCAGGACTGTTCAACGGACACAACTGTTAGATTCATATTTTAGAACATCATTGCCTGGTTTGGATGTCCTAGGAGCCTAACCAGTGATCAAGGTAGTCACTTCATCAACAACAAAATCAAAACATTGGCAACATAATTTATCATCCAAAACCATAAGAGAAGTCCTTATCATCCACAAGATAATGGAATAGTGGAGGCATTCAACAATATTATGGAAAGTGGACTGGCAAAGGTGTGCTGTGAAAACAGGGAGGAATAGGATGATAGAGTTCCAACAATATTATGGGATTATAGGACAACTACAAAGAAGCTACACAATTATACCCCATTTCAGTTGGTCTACAGTAAGGAATATTTTTTACCTGCATAACTGATCACCCCTAGTATCTATATAGCACGAGCTACACATATGACAGATGATGAATCATTTGCACAAATGATTGTAGACTTCCAGGAAATTGAAGAAGATAGATTCTTGGTTGATTTTCATCAGCCAATGGAAAATGCTAGGAAGAAAGCTTGGCATGAAAGACACATTAATTCCAATAGGTTTTCACAAGGGGATAAGGTACTCCTCTATGACAACCATTATCAGAAACATCCAGGCAAGTTGCACATGCATTGGTTAGGTCCATTCTGAGTTATTGAAATTCTGCAGTCTATTGCAGTCAAGGTAGTGCAATTGGATGATATCCTCTAACCAGGATGGGTGAATGGCGCACACCTGAAGCCCTAAATTTACCTCACTTAATAGAGGGACTATTGCTCCAGTCCAAGGGAGATTGCATAGTAGTAATATTTTGATTGTCTATTGTAATTTTTTTTTTAGATGTAATCATGTCAGAGTGTGCTTAGTGGTGCCACACCATACATTTATTATTTTAATAGTTGGATATTTTTAGACATGATTACTCAGTAGCACATTGTCATATGAGTCACCGATCCACTCAATAATACACATAAATCTACCAATGAATCATTTTGGTCGGGGGGGGGGGGAGGGGAGGGGGGATTGAATCTAAAATTTATTAATGGCTAAGCATTAATTACATCATTTCCAGTTGTAACTCTTAGGTTAACTACCAAAAACTGTCAGAATGTCCCGTCAAGTATTAAAATTCCTTGTACACATATATTTTATCGATATTCTCACCAAAATTCTCAACCATTAAAATGGTAAGTCCCTCATGCCAACCATGTGTTGGTCAGGCCACCCATTAAATCTAGGATCTGTTCATTGATTTTACCCCATTATTAGTCTTGTCGGATGTCCATGCCATAGATTGTGTTGCTGGCTTAATCACTCACTCATTTATGACCAATTACTAGTTTATCCCATTACCTCATCTATAATATACTGCAAGGTTAGTGAGAATGACACACTGTTAACTTAACTACCCTATATACTTGAGTTTCCCACACCTTGGTACATTCTAAGAAGCCTCTTTCTCCCCGACTGCGTTTCTACCCCCTGATTCAGTGTGTTTACTAGTGCTTCATATTGAAAATGTTGAGAATAGCGAGAGGAAAAATCTCATTCTTGAAAGAAGCAGTTCTTGATGAGCCTATGATCCCATAATTGAGGTGTTGGATAATGTCAAAGGAAAGGCCAAGCAAGCGAAAATCCTTGATTTTGATCTGATGGATACAATGTTATTCCCATAGATGAACATCGATGTGTTCTGGGAGATGGGTTCCAAAATGAAATGGGAGGTTCAATTCATCCCAAAGCTTGAATTTCTTAACCTGTTCAACTCCACTATCATGAACCTCTGTGATATACCAGTGTTTGGGACCACTGGTGAAGTTGCATGATGCATAAAGTTCCTGATAAGTAGAGGGCATGAAACTATTTTATGGCTTGACATGAGATATCCCATCCACACTGAGGATATTCATCAACTCATAGGACTATAATTGGAAGGTGAGGATGTATCAAAAGGATTCCAAGGGCCAAGCAAGCACGAAAAAAGAAAGGGAAAAATTATCTTGTATGAACAATTCCATATCTAGCATGGGGGTCGTACGAAAAAATTTGAGCCAATTATCCCAAAAATGGTGAGAACGGATTGCTATGTAATTGTTAGTAAGTTCATGTGCTCATACTACAAAGGTGAATGCACATTGGATTCCCTATCAGTAGCATATATTTGCGCAAATAATGTAGTCTTTAACTAGTGTAGTTACATATTGGAGGAGTTCCTGATTTCTTGCAAGGGAGTTCAGGAGAAGGGAAACACTTCACATATATATATCATCTTCTATTCTTTACAATGTTGAAGTGGTGAACACCCATAGGTAGACAACTAGAACTTTCATACAAAGGGCACCTCCCAAAGATGTTTGAACTTTGACATGCAAGGTCAAATTCTGAGAATATGGAATTTAATAACGCTACATTCCTGAAGTGGTACACTTAGCTGATTGATGCCACCCAAAGGATGTGCATACCACTTTAAATACTAAACCCGAAAATAAGAAACATATCATTCACTTTGAATCACCACCACACTTTTGTTTGGACAAGCACACAAATCCCTCTAATTTCCACAGGAGGCCATTACTGTTCTATCTGGATGAATAAATATTGGACAAAGAGGTCATGTCAGGGCTGGGAGTTAAAATAAACCCATGCAAGTTAGGAATGCATTACCTTTTTCTACCAGAGCTGTTGAAGAAGAAGAGTTCGATAGAGAAACTTAGGTCGAGTTCGTGCAAAGTAGAGATGTCGTCAAAGTCTCCAACTCCATCAGACTCAGAAGAAGAGGAATAACACCAACTCCATTTGCACAAAAGGACCTTACTAGAATGCCTCAATCTTCCAGATGAGGAGGTACTATCAGGTAATACCATCAATGAAAATCTAGCTACTGCCTTTACAAGTGAGGTTCCTACTAAGAATCCTAGAGCTAGTGTTTCCCTTGCATTCATCCTAGCCAAAGTCATAAACCTTCATCCCATATTGAGTGCTCTAGCTCGTATCCGAGAAACCACTTGTGTTTCCCATAATGTTATTCATATTATTGATGACCCTAATTCAGAACCCAACACATATTCCACTGTAACATTCGATCAAGACCCACCACCACCATGTAAGGATATCACAGTCCCACTGGCACCCAACTCACCACAACCCATGCAACTAGTCATCCTAGATAACCTTGGGAACCTTGGATATCTTCTCCTGTCAGATGTTATCATGAAGAGCTATTCAAATATTCCAGTTGTGCCCACTTTGGTTAGTCTTCTCTCCAAGGATAGCCGATAATCAGTAATTCCATAACTCATCCAATTCCCACACGTCCCACTCTCGGGTTCTTAGTCTCCAAGACTAGAGATCCTCATTGAGGTTCCGTAGGTTCGGAATGGGACCCCATAAGTTCCACTCACAACAAGGACAAAAAATCAACAAGAGCTGGAGTCTCAAGCACCACATGAGATTAATTCAAGATAGACCACAACATTGTTAAAAGAGCAGTTAGAGCTAATACTCCAGGATCTGCAAAAGTGCTTAGACCTGTTAAATCTCTTCCTGGCATCAACAAAATTTATCCCTTTACTTCCAATGTCCCTGAAGAACAAACTGGCCCAGTAGTTGCAGAGATCATACCCATGAGAAGAAGAGTTGAGAAACCCTCAGAGCATTCCATGGCCAGCGGGATTTCGCTTCAAAGTAGACTCCCGTTGGAAGCTGCAATCACATCCATTGAGCTAGATCAGTTACCGACACCGCAACTAGTAGGATTTATCATAGCCTCTATTGATCACTTGGAGCAACGAATTCAATGAGCCAAAAAGAAAGATAAATTTTGGAGGTAGGAAGGGATGATGGAACAAACAAAACAAATGCATGAGGAGTATTTAAAAGTCCACGCGGAGCATAAAATGGAGAAAATGAAGGAAAATTTAATAGAGCTTTGGTCGACTTTCAGGAAAGCAACACCTCATCTTACAAAGTACATCTCAACTGAAGAGCCAATGAAGAAACTCGAATTAGTCTAGGAAGCATGGGAGGTGATGGAAGACTGACTATAGGACCTCCAAGAGAAGTTGAAGGGAATGAATTTGAAGGCTGAGGCACATCCCATAGAACTCCAACAATAGTTGGAAAGGGGTGTCCTAGAAGGAAACAACTCCAGAGATGTGCTGCATAAGAATACCGTTGAGTGCACTACCATCTTTAAGGAAGTTAGTGATTGAATGGGTGTGATAACTCAGTGCAACCAAGCACCGGAATAATTGCGTATGAAAATCCAAACCCTTAATGAAGAATCTTCCAAAGCACAGGATCCTCTGGTACAACAAGAAGAATTTGAGGAAATCCAACAAGCCGATAATACTTTGAATGCCCTGTTTGACGCTCAAACAGTGGCCAAAAAGGAACTAAGAGACTTTCGTCCAATAATTAAAAATGAATACCTCCAGATGCACCAGGTGGAGAGACTAGAATATGAATAATGGAACACTCTTATCACATCAAATCCAAAGAATTTCAACACCAATGCAACTTAACAGTTTGTAGCAGAAGCCTCATTGCTTGCTAGGATGTGGTAAGACAAAATTGAAAATTTTTAGAATATCAGGGAGAAATCCTTGGAACTAGAGCCAGAGTTGTGTCCTTCATTTGAAGAAGCCAAGGAATAAAAATATCGAGTCATGTATGGAAGCAAGGAAAAATAAGAAAGAAAAGCCACATAAGGATCACAAGACAAATCATAGACCACAAAATAACCAAAGACTTGACTTGGGGTGAGTCAAGGATTGTGGTCATGGCCTGTTGGGCCCTTCGTTTTGATGAATAGGAGTTGTGTAAGATACCATAGAGTCAAATAACCAAGAAAAGGAAGGAAAATAATGTTGAGTGAAAGAGTGCACAATAGAAAGGTGCTGGAACAGAAAATTGTTGGAGGCCAACACACAATCAGTTTTGGGAGGAGCAGTTCAAAAAGAATCAAGAAAATAAGAGACCTCGTGGGTTCTCAATCAATAAGAAATGATTGTATTGTAATCGGGTTGGGAAATGAGAGTAGAGTAGTAAGAACTGGGTTTTTGAGAAATATGCATAATGTAAGGAGAACTAGTCTTGTATTACTATAGAGGTAGTAAGGAGAAGGGACTAGAGAGAATACGCTATGGTCTGGTACTATTTTGAGATGTACTGGGTGGTCCTCTCTAGTATGAATTTGTATATGAATGATATAAGATTCTCATGTATTTTGAGCAGTGGTGATTTTCAGAACCCCCCCTAAATTTATATGTATAATAATTGGGTGAATCCCCATGATACATAGGAAAAATTGACGGTTATTTTATCAATAATTATATATATATATATATATATATATATATATATATATATATATATATATATATAGTCAATTTAAAATCTTGGTGAATCTTTCACTGAATTATAAAATCTTGTAAAAACTTGGCGAATCTTTCATTGGATTATAAAATCTTGTAAAATCTTGGCAAATCTTTCACTTAATTATTAAACCTTTAAAGTCTTGGTGAATTTTTTGTAAAGAAGTTTTCTTCCTTGTCCCGTATGTTGGCCTAGTTAATATATCATAGAATTCATATGCCATGTGATGGATGATATAATAGAAGGTGTTCTGGCATAACCCAAAAATTTGAATCTTGTGTGTAAAGATCCACGGGATCCACTTTTGCATCTGCTTTCGTTGGTATGAGAGTCTAGAGATATGCGAAAGTGTAATAAACCACTTATGAAATATAAAAATACAATTTCCAGTGTGTATATAAATCAAAGTATAGTCATGCAACAACCAAATGTAAGGATCGTTTCTATTTTATACTTAAACTATTAGTAAATTCCATATAACATGGTTTTTTTTCCATTTCAGTGCATTAACGCAATTCCTTTCTTCCTTTCTCCCTTCCCTCTTTCTTCCTCGCTTGGGAACTATCAATATTACTAATTTATACTCCTGAAAACTAGTTTCAGTATATTTAAGTGCAAAAATTTCAAGATATTACAAATATCATAAACCAATGAATAAGGAATAGATTGTTTCAAAAGGGTGACAAATTTGGCCTTCATTATGTGTGCTAAATGGTTTCTAAGATACTTTGGATCAAAAACATTGAATTGAAAGCATTGACATTTGCAAACTTCCAAATGTAGCATGCAATAAAGAAAGGAAATGTTTCTTTCGGCAAAGTGGAACCTCAGTTCTTTCATCCTCAATTTGATTAATCAAATACCACTTAATACACCATACACAAGGGTAATATTTCTAATCCAACATATCTTTTTCATCCCATACACAAGAATAACAAGCCTAAGCCACCAAATCTTCAATAGGGAACCTTTCCTTAAAATGTATTGAATTCTCAATGAAATTGGTCAAGCATCCGTTTTGTAATCATGTAGAGACATTATTTAGTATCTAGTGCCTCATGTAGATACAAATATAAAAAGGTACACTATCAAAGTTTCATGGTTGCATTAGTACTTGCTTGTTGTCTCAGATCATTTGTGATTATTTTCTCAAAATCATCTTGAGTATAGGGACATGTCACTTCCAACATTCTCATGAACTGTGAAGAAAGTCCCATCTCATCCCATTTATGTTTTATTAGCAGTTTTTCCAAGTAAAATGGTGATCTAGGTGGCAATTAGGGCCTTTTTATAATAGCCACTGAATTTAGAAGTTTCAGGTCAAATCTGAAAATAACATGGTTTGATCCTTTCCCAATTGTTGCTTTTAGGGTCCATATCACTTTCCACATTATATAGATCAACCATAGCTTCCCAATAAGCTATCTTGCATCCCAATCAAAGTTTGGAGTGAAAAGTTAACAATCCCAATAAATCAACCGTTGCAACTAAAACTTGGGGCACTCAACTCTTGGCCTTCCACCTGCTTTGTCCTTGGTATTTCCATATTATTTTCCTTTCATTTTATGTTGTATATGTTAATGAATAAGGGCATCACCCTATTGGATGAGGATTTTGGCTAATGGGAGCAGGATGCATCTCTTCTTAGAGATTTCTACCACCATTGTACACAACCAATAGAGAATAAATTTATGTCCACAACATTATTCTATTTTATTTATGCAATTGTATTTAGTCATTTCATTCACTATTATACAGATTACGTTTTTGAAAAATAATGTCTCCACTAGATTCCCTCCATAATCTAGACGACGATGTGATTATAAATTAGTGCAACTATGAAAGGTAGAAATTTATAATCTATTTTCTACAAAAGGATACAAATCAAAGATTCGCTTCTCACTTCAAACAAATATATAAGAAGTAAAGGACATATTACCTCTTGATTTGGAAACACTCCTCAATTCCCCCCCAAAGATGGCACTTAGTTCTGACTCCATAAAAGTTTGTTTTCTAATTATTTCAGTTTGATTCTTAGGGACAACAATCTCCCAATCATCATTGCCACTAACTATAACCAATGAAATTTGGTTGCCACCAGAGCCATTTAGGTCACTACCTTCCAGTTTAAGTAGTTCATTGTGCAACTGATCCATAACAAAACTAAGAAATTCTCGAGCATCTTCTTGCAAAGGCCTTCCTAAAGGACTGAGAGGTTGGTTAGGACTAAAGATTTTAAATACAACATCAAACATGGTTGGATAAAAATACCTTCCCACCTCAATCCCTCCTGCTTCATTTAAATTATTTTTCATATCTTTTTCAATATCTTATCCTATAAATTCAATTTGGGTGATGTTGGGCACTTTGAAAACCAAGAAACTATTGTTGGGCTATCTGGTAATTCTATGGGTCATGACATTTTTCTCTTGGGTAAGGAGGAAGGTGTAGATTTCCCAATTTTATTTTAAACAGTCCAATCCAATCCATATTCTAGTGTTGTAGCAATTGGTTCATTAAAAATATAATGATACCTCCACAGTAACAATCTTACTAGCATGTTAGATTCAGAAAGGAAGATTCAGAAAGGAAAATAACAGTAGTTGATGAGCCAGGATGGATATTGAATATAGTACAATGAGTGTTTCACATTTGGGTTACTATTTTTGATGTTCATGGTGGAGGAGTGGATCTTATATTTCCCATCATGAAAATTAGATAGCTCAAATCTCTATTGTTTGTAATGACAACATTGTGCCTTACTGGATTCATAATGTCTTTGTAACAGTTGGTGCTGAGACTATGTCTGAATCTTTAGGAAACTATGTCATACTTCACTTTGAAGGTCTATGAAGATTGTCTGTGGTTTTCAAAATCAAGCCGAGGAAATCCTATAAGACCGAGAGACACTGGAAAATGTTGTAAAGCTTGCAGAAAGGTCTCTGTAATAAGTTTCCATCTGATTTAAATGTAAAGGATTATGCAATGGAAACAACAACAATGATTTGTAGTATAATCTAGGTATAGACAGAAATACCCCTCGATTGGATGCTGGTACATTAAGATTCAAAAGATGTTGAGCATGCATTAGTAAACATTGTGGAATGATACTTTTATTTTGAAGCAAGAATCAATGAAGAGGGATATTTAAGAAAGTCATTGAATTTTTGTTGGGAATTATGTTTATATGTTGTATAAGTTTTACTATAACAGTGACCAAACTAGGATCCATCCCTTTTCTTTGCATTTGACAAGGAGTTTCAGGGCATCCCCAACATGCCAATTTTGGGCTTATCTAGCAATGGCTACCTTTCACAATACTATGCTTCTTTGCAGGATTTCATCAAACACTTGGATTGAAAAATCATATTCACACTGGAATTTGTTAGCACTCCTTAGTTTCCCAAGGCTGAGAAAAGAAACCAAAGAGGTAACCACAGACCAATCTTTAGGATTGAGTAGCTATCCCTACCAACCTAGAGAGGGCTCTCTCATTTAGATCATCCAACTAAATGACTGAATGAAGAATATGTTAGGTTAGGTATTAAGCTCACTGATGGATAATTTGATTTGTTGGAGATGAGAAAAGAGATGGAGTCATCTTTTCAAATAGGTCACTGTTTTTATGAAACCCTAATGAACCAGAAACAAGGATGCAAGTGTGGAAAAGGAAAGATAGAAGTAAACATTGGTATGTTGATGATTTGGTTGTAGTATAGTGGTGATAGAAAGAAAATGAAAGTGTAAACTAAGCATAAATTGCATATGAGTTCAATTTACAAGTTGAAGGTGTAAACAAAAATGGTCAACTTAAAAAAATACAAAGCATAAGATTGAGTTCTGTAAATCACTTCTTAAGTTGAGCATGAAGACAATTACAGTATGGAGATCATAAAATATATCATATACACTAGAGAAACATTACACAATTGAAGAAAAAGGCTCATACCAATGATCAAATCCCAAGAATCTCTTCACAAGTCTGCAAACTGTCTTTATGTGCTTTCAAAGCATCGAAAATCCATGCTATCACATTGTGGGCACCTGGTGATTGAACTTCCATGCCAAAAACCACTCCAACCCTTCCACCATATATTCCAAATACAAACAATTCCAATTCATGTTCTGCCACCTTTGGAGGTATACTATCCTAGAGAATTAAAAATAACCAAACTGTGTTCAAAGAATCATAAGGTCATTTTTGCATGCTATGTTCCATAGAGGAAAATGAAAATCTTTCCCCGCTATTTTTCTACAGAAGTTATTATTTCAGTATGCTATGGGAAGAATCCCTTCATACATGCTTTTGATGACATATAATATTATCATATCTACAGGGAGAACAATATGGAAGAAAATGCCTTGTATAAACAAGTTCTGACCATGGAAGAAGGGACCTGGGAGATACTGGATGAAGAGGCTGGTATTCTTCAGTCAATCACAAGAAAACCCCTTCATGTTATTTCGTTATGTTTCTTATTTATGTTTTTATAAGAACTTCTTTAGGAATGATTCTTTGAGTCGTTGCTAGTACCATAAAACTAGGGAAAAATACCTCTGAATCGTTTCCATTACCAGAAAATGGGGGCGAAAAACCTCTGAATCGTTTCCATTACTAGAAAATGGGGGTGAAAAACCTCTGAATCATTGTCATTACTAGAAAATTGAGGTGAATGGGAGGATCTGGTTTGAATTTTAAGGGGAGAAAATGGATTTCCATGCTCTTCCCTCACAAATATATGTGGGATGAGGGTTATATATGTATATATATTTTTGAAAACAAATTTGGGGCTATATATATTTAAACCCAAAAAACCTCTTTATGTAAACAATCCGCCCAACCAAAATTCCAAACCTCTTAATTTCCCCCATCGCCGAAATTTAGCCCCTAAAATCACCTATGATTTTGAGTAAGGCCTATGGTATAAGAGAATGATGATGGAGACCAAATTTTAAAAGAAGACCCATGTCTATGATGATTTGTTTGTCCATAGAATGATATTATGTTCTGTCTATTATGCATGATGCTTTTGTATTTCTTTATGATGTTCTATGCAACTCTGTTATTTTGTCTTGGGTTATGAGGTGTTAAAGACTATGATATGTTTAATATATCATGAAAAAAGAATGGTATTAATATTGATAACTTTTATATATGAATAAGCATTCTTATTACCCTTCCCTAATTCTCATGTCTAAATCTCACTTCAGGTGACACTTCTTCCCTTATGGGAAGATGAAAATGCCAACGTGCTAAACTACATCAGTACCCTTTTGTTGGTAACTTGAGGATGACCCTAGTCTAACAATTTTATGCCAACACCTGTCCCTCTCTCTCCTCTACTCTCCATGTGTTTGTATCTTTATATCTCTCTACCCCCCCTTCCTTCTCTCTCCCCCTTCCTCTCACACTCTGTCTCACTCTCTCTCTACCCCCTCATCCCTTTCTCTCTCCACCTCCCTCCCACTTTCTATAATCTCTCTCCCATACATATACCCCTCTCTCCCCCTCACTTTGTATCCCTCTTCCTCTCTCTCCCCC
>ML817305.1:0-12872 GCA_009831015.1 Picea engelmannii
TTGTGGACCCTTTGAGATTCTAGATAGAGTGGGACCTGTAGCCTATCGGCTAGCACTTCCTCCCACAGTAAAAGAACATAATGTTTTCCATGTTTCATTATTGAAGAAATATGTACATGATGCTAATCATATAATTGACTGGTTTGTGATCTAGGTTGAACCAGAGGGAGAATTTCTACCAGAACCCCAATGCATATTGGATCGAAAGGAAACCCTGCTACGGAACCGAACCATTGCACAGGTAAAGGTGCAGTGGAGACATTTTGGCCCAGATGAGGCTACATGGGAAATGGAGGATGCCATGAGACAGACATATCCAATTTTGTTTACTTCTGTATATACAATTCATGCTAAAATATAAGAACATTGAGGATGATGTTCCTTTAAGGGGGAGGGAATTGTAACACCCTATTTCCCCCAGTTTGTAAAAATAACTGGACTGGCCCAAAACTGTGGCAAACTCAGAAATGTGAATATGTGATGTGAATGGACCTTGTGGAAAAGGTCGATGAATGTGAATAACATTATGAATTGGTATTGCAGGACTGCTGAGAGGGGATGTGTTGAAAAAGAGACCACAATGGTTGCAGAAAGGTGGTGGAAGGCACCCGGAAAGGTGGCGTTAACTTCTAGCAAGAATCAATACTGTATTTGGACTCCACTGGCCTGGAGAACCAAAAGTGGCTCGCTGACCCCGAATTAAATGTCTCACAGGCTAGTAGGTAGATGTCTACTCAGGATTTAATGAGGGATGGGGAGGTGAACCGCCCATCCGTAGAGCCGTCAGGCCTGACCGACATGAGGGAAATCGCGCCACACACAACCTCGCAAGAGGATAAGGCGTGGGGGAGAAGTGATTGGGGAGGGGGATGAAACGAGGTGAAAAAGAGAACTCTGGCGATATGCAGAGTGGGTGATAGCAGAGAGGAAGGAGAGTAACCTTCGCTCCTGGTCCCTGGAAAACAGAGAGGCAGTCTCACAACATCGTGGTCTCAGCTCGGGGGTGGCTAGTGGTAAATCCACTGGGAGTCGCTGAGCCTACGGTTGGGTGGAAATGAGCACCCCTCTCAGCAGTTGCATAACCCCTGGTGTTATTTTCTGATAAGTGTTTTGCCTTTGGCATCTTGAAATATATGTATGATGACATTTATGATCATGAGCTGTGAAATTGTGAATGATTTCATTATAAGAATGTCTGCATGGTGTCTTGATCAGTATTGGTAGTTGTATGTTTATATGGAAAGACTACATGTGGCTTATTTCCTCTTAAAATTGTTATTTATATGCATGTTGATCTAATTTAGACTTCACGCCTGGTTCTTGGGAGAGAGATACCCTTAACTGCCTCAGATAATACCCTGGGTAAACCTCCCCATACAGATACCTTTCTTGAAAAAGTCATCAAGAACCTGGAAAAAGGAAATGAAGGCGCAAGGCCTTAAGAAATACCTGGTAAGTATCAAATCGATGGACGAGGTCCCATCGGGAGATCGGTGGTCACTCACAGCCGTCAGATCAGAAGAAGAAACTGGGGTGTCAATCGCCTTAACCCTAAATAGGTGTTAATCGACGGATGAGATCCCGTCGGGAAATCTGTGGTCACCCATGACTGTTAGATTGGTAGGATAAAGTAGAGGGTTAAATGCTTTACCACTTTTCCTTTCTGTGTCTTCATGGGTAGCAAAGATATCGGGAATTGTAGATCCTCAAGGTCCATGAGAATATTTGGACCGTTGATTTTTCCCTATCCAGGAAGTCGTGGGAGAATGCACAAGTTAGGAACCTGTTTGAGCCATCATATCTCAGCTGGAAAACTCGATAGCCATTGGATATGTCAGGAGATACCCGAGGGTTAAACCCCCAGTGGATAAGGGTGAAATCCCCGAAATAGATTTGGGTCGTCCGACTAAAGGAGGCCATGTGTTATGAGATTTCCCATTTCGAGAAATCAGTTGTCAGGAACTCGGGAGTTCTGGTGATGAGAGATCGGGATGTTCCATGGTGGAAACCCTGAAGTAGTCGTAGACCGACTGAATTCGGGAGGCTACGTGTCGAGATATTACCCGTTTCGGGAAATCGAGAATCGGGTATTCGGGAGTTCCGTTGACAAGAGGTAGGGCTCTCGCCTTGATAAATCCTGACTTATAAATATCGAGATGTTAGCATGTGGTTAAGTCCTGATGAATGGATGAGATTCCTTCGGAGGATCTCAAGGTCTATAATGACCGTCAAGTGTGGGGAAGAAACATCAACTTTAATTCGGGGTTCGAATGCACCTTAGGGTAAGTGGCGAGAAGATCTGAACGACCAAAGTCCACCTGCCCAGATCTACGGTTGAGGCTTCATTTCGGAGCCCCCTTGCTTTTCTACCTTTAGCGGTGAGGGGGGGGGTCTGGAATCGAACATGCAACTCGGGAACGATCAGGATCAATTCGCCTTGATCAACGACATTCAAGCAAATTCCAGACCCCCCTTGCCATTCTGCCTTTAATGGGGGGGGCGGGTCTAGAATGGTGTGGCGTGTGAAGTGGGACCCATCTCCTGTCACACCGCCCACCATGTCATGTTTCCCCTCTCTCCACCTGTACTCTGCTCACCCGCGCGACAGGGTCGTTCCTAATGGCCATTTTCCAACCCTGTAGGGACTCGTCCCTATTGGCCAGTTACTAGCCCTACTGGGGTTCGACGGTTGCAGAGTCGAACGATTCGACATCCCTGTAGCGCCGAGGCATGAAATACAAAGAGGCACCACAAATTATTTGACCTGTGATCATGACCCGCGATCACATGGGAGCAGAGAGAAAGAAAGAGCTAGCTTGCGCTAGGCATCCGCAGAGGATTCAGATCTCTAATTGTGCAGAAATTAACGAAAACTGTGATTATGGTAGTGGGTGTGTGACATTGTGACTTCTTCTCTTTCTTCTTCTTCACCTGGTGAAAGCCTTAATACTAGTAACAAGGAGGTTCAGAGGAAGAAGAAAATGAAGAAAACAAAGAAGAAAAATAAGCAAGGGAGAAATCATCCAGTCATTGTTAATCATGTTGAGAGTGTTTATGATATTTACAAGCCTATCAAAACATCTCACAAGACCAAATTAGCTTGAAGGATTTGTAAGGGTGAACACCTTATTATGTATTTCCATGGTATTCTAAAGGTTTTAAAAGTGTGGTCTCAGGCTTCTCAACAACCCACGTTTCCAACCATTGTAGTTCATGCTGGTGACAACCCATCAACTAATAATCATTAGGTTGGGGGAAAAAAGGGTCAAGTCGAGATTCCTTTCTGGTTATGCAAGGAAATGCATCGCACTTGCCTTTTCCCTTGTATGGATGAAGCTTCGAAACTGTTGTAAGACATTGTTCTTTCCCAGAAACAACCTCAAGTTTCTCCCCATGAAACTTCTCCCAACTAATCATTGGTTGATGAAGTGCTTGGTCTGATTCCATCCTTAGTTAATCTCTCTCTCCCCTTGGAAAGTGCAATTAATAAAGTGTTTGATCCAATAAAATCCTCAGTCAATCCCACTCTTCCTTTGGAGAGTGAAATGGATACCTCTCAGGTCTTTTCTGTCACTACAGATTCTTCTGGACAAGGGGGAACTTCACCCATTTCAATAGAACCCCTTCCAAGCATTGAGGTCATTTCCTTTTATTGGAATTGTCTTATGGATCCTTTCCTTACTTCCTATCTACCTTTCCAAATTATCATGGAGGTTTGCAATAGGATCACGATACATGAAACTATGGCTAACGAAGGCATGTATGTTAGAATTCTATCTTGAAATGCTTGGCAAGCTATGAGTTCCCCTTAGCTTGTTCCAGTGACCCATCATATATGGTATTTTAATAGAATACCTAGAGAACCTTTAGGGATACTTACTCAACTTCCCATAACCTTAGGAGGGAAAACTATCTATATTAATGTTATGGTATTCAAAGGCCTCTTGAATTTTAATTTTCTCCTTGGGAGGGGCTATGTTTACGCTATGAAAGTTGCCATGTACATGCTCTCTCGAGTGATGCATTTCCCTCATAATGGAAACATTGTGAACATTGACCATATTTCATTCGTTGGTCTTAATTTGATTATCAATCATCTAACTGCCCTGAATGTTCCTTATATGAAATGGGTATCCTACCTACCACACATTAATTATGTGGCATCATGTCCCATGCGTTCAACTATCGATTGAGAAGTAGGCCCTCATTGAATGCTCAACTTCTCTAGAATCAGATCTGCTAATTGACATGGTGAACCCTTCAATAGGGGGTTTTTATCCTGAACTTCATCTCATTACCGCTATTGATTCCCTTAGCATGTATTCCTTCTAGAGAATTTTTCTTTCGTCTGATGAAGACCTCTTGGAAGCCATGGCCAAGGATTATGAGAAAAGATTATGTTTCTGTGTCAATCTCATTAAAAAAGGAAACAAAGGATTACGGGCATAGTTTTTTTCCTGTGTCAATCTCGTTAAAAAATGAAACAGATAACCTTGAGCATAGTTCATTGTCCATGTCAAGCTCGTTAAAAAATGAAACATACACCCCAAGCATAATTTTATTTGTTTCAAGCTTGTGTAAAAATTAAACCTATCCCAAGCATAGTTTTTCTAGTTTCAATCTTGTGTAAAAATGAAACATATCCCAAGCATAGCTTTTCTAGTTTCAAGATTCTGTAAAAATGAAACTATACCAAGAAAAGTTCTCATTTTTGTGTCAATTTCGTTAAAAAATGAAACATATATGAGCTTAGTCTTTGTTCTTTCTCGTGCTCATAAATACATGAAAATATGTTATCGAGATCAATATTTTTTATTTTTCATGCTTGTAAATACACAACAATAGGTTACCGAGTATAATTTTGTCACTTTTTCAGACTCATAAATGCTATAGGAAAAATGAACTCTTTAGAGTCTCCTTTAAGGTATTTTCAAACTCCCTAAACATTAAAATATTTTTGATTGAGCTTGTTTCCTTTCACATTCATTAAAAGGTTTGAAAGGGCGTCTATTTGGTGTAAGTTTAACCCTTTTTCGGACTGGATGGACTCGTTACAAAAAATGTATACTCTAGTCAATCATGACTAGAAGAGTTCTCCCTTGTATTTTTTTTATACTATTTTGGTCATGGGGGACTAAATATACGAAAAAGAACATCCATGGAGTCATCTTAAATATCTTTTCAGACTCTCTAAACATGAAAATACCACTAGCTTACCTTATGTGGGCTCATTAAAAACATTCATTGAAGGACCTATATGAGATATATGAGACTGAACCCCTCCTTGAATTTTAATTTTCTCCTTGGGAGGGACTATGTTTACGCTATGAAAGTTGTCATGTACATGCTCTCTCGAGTGATGCATTTCCCTCATAATGGAAACATTGTGAACATTGACCATATTTCATTCGTTGGTCTTAATTTGACTTTCAATCATCTGACTCCCCTTAATGTTCCTTATATGCAATGGGTATCCTACCTACCACACATTAATTATGTGGCATCATGTCCCATGCGTTCAACTGTCGATGAGAAGTAGGCCCTCATTGAATGCTCAACTTCTCTAGAATCAGATCTCCTAATTGACATGGTGAACCCTTCAATAGGGGTTTTTTATCCCGAACTTCATCTCATTACCCCTATTGGTTCCCTTAGCATGTATTCCTTCTAAAGAATTTTTCTTTCGTCTGATGAAGACCTCTTGGAAGCCATGGCCAAGGATTATGAGAAAATTTTATGTTTCTGTGTCAATCTCATTAAAAAAGGAAACAAAGGATTACAGGCATAGTTCTTTTCCTATGTTAATCTCATTAAAAAATGAAACAGATAACCTTGAGCATAGTTCATTGTCCATGTCAAGCTCGTTAAAAAATGAAACATACACCCCAAGCATAATTTTATTTGTTTCAAGCTTGTGTAAAAATGAAACCTATCCCAAGCATAGTTTTTCTAGTTTCAATCTTGTGTAAAAATGAAACATATCCCAAGCATAGCTTTTCTAGTTTCAAGATTGTGTAAAAATGAAACTATACCGAGAAAAGTTCCCATTTTTGTGTCAATTTCATTAAAAAATGAAACATATACGAGCTTAGTCTTTGTTCCTTCTCGTGATCGTAAATACATGAAAATATGTTATCGAGATCAATATTTTTTATTTTTCATGCTCGTAAATGCACGACAATAGGTTACCGAGTATAATTTTGTCACTTTTTCAGACTCATAAATGCTATAGGAAAAATGAACTCTTTAGAGTCTCCTTTAAGATCTTTTCAAACTCCCTAAACATTAAAATATTTTTGATTGAGCTTGTTTCCTTTCACACTCATTAAAAGGTTTGAAAGGGCGTCTATTTGGTGTAAGTTTAACCCTTTTTCGGACCGGATGGACTCATTACGAAAAATGTATACTCTAGTCAATCATGACTAGAAGAGTTCTCCCTTGTATTTTTTTTATACTATTTTGGTCTTGGGGGACTAAATACAAAAAAGAACATCCATGGAGTCATTTTTAATATCTTTTCAGACTCTCTAAACATGAAAATACCACTAGCTTACCTTATGTGGGCTCATTAAAAACATTCATTGAAGGACCTATATGAGATATATGGGACTGAACCCCTCCTTCTTCAGGTTCGTTAAACATATGATGAGGGACTCATCGAATATGAGCTATGCCAATCATATGTTATCCTCCTCAAGCTCATTAAAAAATAATAGGTACTCATCAATCATGGTGGGGGGAAAATTGAGGTAAGTGGGTCAAGTTTTTTTTTAAAACATTATGGAAGATGTTTTTTGTTTCCCTTGAACATGGAACTAGTTTGCGTCTCTTCTTGCAGTTGGATAATTTTATTTTCTCTGAGTCATACCAATCCTATGAGCCTTCATAATCTTTCGACTCACCTGAAGAGTGCCCCATTGATCATCGCACTATGCTTTGCTCTATCCCTTAGCTGAGTCAATGCTACCAAGTTAGTTGTTGTGCCTCACAATGTTCAAGGGAAGTTTCACTTCAAACCAACCACTCTGTAGTATTACCATATTTCATCCTTGTTTCAGTCCATACTCATTTAACCTATCATATTATATCACTTTCCCATGTCTATTTCATGTCGATGATGGGGGAAACATCATGGACCTCCTTCGACGAGTCTATTCTTATCAAATTCAACACATTATCTAGGAATTAGACTTAGAAACAAATTAGTACCTTGGGACTTGCACGCCTTAATGGCACGCCTCCTCGCTTTTGAGAGTAGGTTTACATAATTTACCTTTGATCGAATGATTCCATGAGTGTTTGACTTCAACATGTTTGTTCACATTCATTGGAATGTACTAGGGTACCTTAGGAGTCATTTTCATCATTAGATATTTACCTCACACTTGTTAATGTTATACATTAATGAACAATAATCAAGTGGTTTCTACCATGTTTGACATCAACACATCTATTTTCATGGATAGAGTTGTACTATTTCGAGATCAGGATGAATACCCTGGGTTTGGTGTTCACTCTGTTATGTGATTTTCCTAGGCTACGATGGAGATTGTTTGAATATGTAGAATATTCCAGTATAACCACCATATTGGCAATCTCATTGATGTATATGTTGTCACATAGATCCACTTTGTATTGGTTTGTGGATATGTTTTTGTCATATCATAGCTCTAATGTTTATTCTTTCATGGCTATGAAATAATTGAGTCATGGAAGTATGGAACCACATTGTATTCTTCGTGGCCATATCCTTAGTTAGATCTTTTATGGATCCATAGTGTATTAGTCGATGACCATGCATTGAGATAGTTTATTCTGAGAATGGGTATTCCTACCCCAGGGATGATATGTATATATTTTTTTATGCTTGCATCTTTGGTCAGGCTTTCCTATTCCAGTTCCTTGATGCACTTATTCTTGTAAAGTGTTTCAGCCATCAACTTCTCTTATAACCTCACACGTTAGGGGGCATCTATTACATACCAAAACGTCACACTTAAGTATCACATAAATTGTGCACTTAAGTGTCACAGAAGTGTCATATGTACCTTACTAAATCTTGCATTCCCTTTATCATGTGTCATATGCACATTACTAACTTTTGCATTCACATTGACACAATGAAAGAACATTTTTCATAATCCCTAGTCCTTATGGAGGAGAAAACCCAACATGAGAAGGTCGAAATGTTGGTTTTTACCTTGGGATTTTGACAATTTTTTATGGTCAACTCCCCCCTTTCCATGTATAGGGAGATTTGATCTCCCATCAATGCTCTTTTCCTATCTATAAGGGAGCATTGATAATTCTTTGTTCTCAATGTTGGGGGAGTGTTGAAGTGGTTACAAAAATCCCACCTTATTCTAAGGGCCGATTATGAATAGGTTGAAGTTATTTTGGGTCAATAATTTGAGTCATATCTTAGGGCTCCATCTTAGGTAAAATCAATCCCAGCTTATGGAGAAAAATCCTCAACCATTTCCTAAAATCCTTCATGATGGTTAAGCCTCCAACTCCTATATAATGAGGGCATTCCAAGGTATAAGGGGGGGAGAGAAACTGTATGTATGATTATTATAACACTAAATTTATCTACACATGCATACATGTCCTTGGCCCTCTTTCTTGCATTTTTTGCCAAAGCATTGTTGAGTTGCTCTTCTTAAAAAAATAATTTTTTGAACATGTACACACCCTGCACCACTACAACCCATGTACATATGCTTGTTGCGCCACTACAACTAGTGTACATACGCATGTTGCACCATTACATCCTGCGTACACTTGAAAAAGTTGCAAGGAATACGTTGAAATTGATGGGCTATTGGAGGTTTCCCAAATAATCTACCAGATATAGCCCATCACCCAACTGAATAACCATCATTTTGGCATATAAAAGGAGGTCTTGGGTTCCCATTTCATGTATAGACATAAGAACAATGAAAATCTTCCCAATTTTACATCCCCTCCTTGCCCAAGAAATTGCTACCTTTTGTGAGAATTTGCCTCTGCATACCCTCATCAGCCCCTTCTCCCTCCATTCAATCCTTTCCCTTCATAGAGGAGATCAAAAGATTGAGAGAAGGAGTGTCTACAAGGTGCACTTGGAGCATGGTGAAGAGGAGCCCGAACCAGGTTCACAGATGGTGGCCAAATTTGATTGTAAAGGTATAATGATTGTGTTATGAATAAAATAAATATATTTTCTTGTCCCAAATGATGGTGTCTTGAATAATTTTATTGGTTTATGTTGGAAATTATAACATCTAACCCTAACTTATATATGGAATAGCATGATTTTCATTCTTTGCTTATTAATATTTGGATGCAGTTCAACCCTGAGAGGAGGCATGCAATCAATGAAACTTCCAAGTGTGAGGAGGTCATGACCAGACGTGGGATTCGATGTATAGTTACCCGATCTCCTTTTCCTTTCTTTCTTCATATGAATTTTGGTATTTTTGGGCTAGTATAGAGAATTAATTGACTTTTAGATGGTTAATCGATCTGCCTACATTCTGAACCCTGATGTAGATAAAAGGGGGGGTTTCCTACTAGTAGAACTAGCGACCATATTGGGGACTAGCCTCTAGAGTTTTTTAGGGGATTTTGGGTTGTCTTATTGGTTTTTCTACCTTTCGAAGTTTCTTGCAAGTTTTCTGAATATTTTAAAGGATTTTGGTTACCTTCAGGTGTCATACCAGTTCTCTCTTCCCTGTAAGACTGTCTATTTCTTTTATTTTTTGAAGAAGTAAAGAGGATCATGCGCCTTGCCTTGGGTCATCCCGCTTACATATGTGCTCTACACAGTAAACATCTCGCGTACATACGCAGGTTGTTGAAGCAACAATCAACGTCTCTGGTTCAGGAAATGTTTTGAAAAGAGGAAGCCAATCTCTTTCCTGATTGAGTTTTATACTTCTTGGGGTTTCTTGATTTAGTTCAGAGTCTCTGTTTTACAACCATAACTTGGGTTAGAATTCAGTTTAGTTGTCTTTTTGAGTTTCTTGTGTTTTCTATTGAAAGGGTTTTAAGCAAGGTTGTAATTTATAGGTCTTCCTTTTTGGTTTCTTYAGTGATTCCCTGTGATCTGTAGTGGGCCAAATATTTTTTTTAGTATTGTATTAGTGTTATTTTTACCCCTTTCACTTGCTTTGAAAAAAGAGAAAAAATATTTATTTCAGTTTTTCTGTATGAAGCAATTTAAAAAAAAAAAATTAGTTTGGTAAAGTAGTTAGAGTTGGTTATTTGCTAGAAAGGAAAAAGAGTTTTTTTTTAAGTTCTTTGTCAATTTATTGAAACATAAGTAGCTTGTAGTCAAGAGAAAATTCGTTTTAGGTCTTCTTTTCAAATATCTTGAAAAATTTAGTTAAAGAAAAGTTAGTTGTAAAACTTTGCTTTTGATTAGAAGTAATTTTTCTCCCAATTTTTGTTTTTCTCCTCTTTTCATCTCTTATAACATCACTAGTTTCACCTCCATATCCGTTGAGTAAATAAATCCATTAAAAAGAACACTAAATCCAAAATTAACTTGACTTTTATGTTTATAGGGTCAACCAACTAGTGTAGGGTTAGGGCCTTGAATTAGGATGGAGAGGAAAACTCTTCAAGGCCACTAAAGAAACATTGGAGTCAGAGCTAGGGAGTTTTAAAGTCCAGCGTCGTAGAATTTATCTGGGACCGATCCAGATCTTATGAGAAGAAAGAAATGAATACAAATTATTAACAGGTGCTTAACACAAAATAACAGAGGTACAATAAAACTAGTTTTCTATTCAATAATGAAATAAGTTGAAACTATAAAATGCAGCAGAAACAAGCTTGTTGGAATGGTGGTGGATTATCTCTGAGAAGAGATGTGACAGCTATGCTCATTCACAAGAATATGATCACAATGAGGCTCTGAAGTCCTTTTTACAATAAGAATGAATTCCAAAAACCCTAGACATCCAAAAACCTAACCCTAGGAGATGAAGCGCCAAAAGTCATGTGGGCCCCGTTTGTGTAAGTTAATACATTAACTTCCTAAGATTGTAACTTTTGCATACAATATCCGTTTTAGGCTATTATTGAGAATATCGATCCCGAAAAACCGTCATTTAGGCCCTCAAAATGGCACTGGAAGTTAAAACTGCTAAAAATAGTAAATTGCCAAAATTGCCAGAAAACTGTTTTGAGCCGGTTGGAAAAGGTGGGTGGCCAACGATATCCACCTGGATCAATTCTCCCTCCTAAGGAAGAAATGGTATCCATTGCGTTGAGGTCCCCCATCATATGAGGAAATTTCTGTTGAATTTGGCCCTGGGTGAGCCACTTGCCTTGGTGCAGGAGTTGCCCTACTTTGACGACTCGATAAAGCTGGATCCTTTGTTGTCGAGTGCCCTTGATCTGTGTGTCCACAATCTGATCATTGGATGCATGTTGTATGCAGTTGGGGTTGGGCTCTGTTGGTGTCAGTTGTTTTTATACTTCTGAGGTGTCCATTAATGGTGGGAAATAAGGGCGAAGGAGATCCACGTTGAACACTAGGTGAAGGCCAAGGAAAGGAGGAATGTTGAGCTCAAAAGCATTATCCCCCATGGACTTGGTGATGGTGTATGACCCATAATGGAGTG
Source organism: Picea engelmannii (assembly GCA_009831015.1). Classification (NCBI taxonomy): domain Eukaryota; kingdom Viridiplantae; phylum Streptophyta; class Pinopsida; order Pinales; family Pinaceae; genus Picea; species Picea engelmannii. The sequence goes on from ML817305.1 coordinate 11,616, forward strand.
GGTGAAGCTTTCGATGGGGTCCTGTAAAGCCTTCTTTCTACAAATGCAACCAAACTTTGTCTCCAACCTGAAACTTATGTGGCACCCGATGTTGGTCATGGTGTTGTTTGTACTTGTCATTGGACTTTTGTAGGATATATTGAACCTATTGGTGGATGTTCTAGATCAACTCAATGCACTGGGTGGATTTTTCATCTTCAATTGGAGCAGGAGATGAGTTGGTCAACGTGACCGCAAGGGGAAGTGCAACATCTATGGGACCCAATGGTTGGAATCCCAACCCCACCTGAAAGGGGCTGTGGCTCGGTTGTAGCTATGTTGTACATAGGGAAGGATCTCATCCCATGTGAGAGGGTGATTTGAATTATATATGTGAAGTATATGCACAATCATCTGATTTACGACCTCGTTTTGGCCATCTTTCTGGGGATGGAAGGCCGTGGATTTGGTGAGCTTGGTGTCCAACAATGACCAGAGGCTTGACCAGAATGTGCTGAGAAATCAACTGTCCTGATCTGAGACAATGGTTTGTGGGAGTCAAAAATGTACCCAACTCATTCAAACAAGAGATTGGAAGTGGACTTTGTTGTGATGCTCTTCTTGCAGGTAACCAGAATCTCCATCTTAGAAAAGTGATCAACAACCAAAAAAACACAGTCATTTCCCCGCTTGGTGGACAGGATGCCCGACATGTAGTCCATTGAGATGGATTCCCATGGCCTGTTAGGAGTAGGAAGAGGGGTGTGCATGCAATGTTTCTTAGTGGTTGGTTTGGCAATAACACGGGCAGTGCAGGACCTGATATACTTCCTGACCTCCAATCGAAGTTTTGTATAGTAGAAATGTTTTTGTAGCATAGCCACTATCTTTTCGATGCCGAAGTGTTCTACCACCCGACTGTAGTGGGCTTCCCAGATAATCTTCGCTCGCTTTCTTGATGGAACACAAATATGGCCCAGACGACAGAAAAACCCATCCTGAAGATGGAAATTATCGACAACTGCATTTGCACCCAACATTTGGTAGGTGGTGGTGAAGTCTGGGTCTATGTCAAGAGTTAGGGACATCTAGAGGTCTCATGGTCACAAGAGTCTAGCACCGTGGTGAGTGCCACGATTGGCGGTATGCTGAGGAGATCAACGACGTGTTTGGTGCTTCCCTTTTTATACTTGATGTTGAGGTGGAATTACTGCAAGTATGTGGACCACTTTTGATGGTGGTCATTCTGCAATTTTCCTTGTGTCTACATGAACTACA
>ML817305.1:13675-24222 GCA_009831015.1 Picea engelmannii
AAAGGGCATGACCAACCATTCAAAAAGGCCTTCATTTGACTTGAAGGTGGTTTTCCATACATCTGTCTGTTCTATCAGGACCTGGTGGTAGCCATAATTTAGATCAATCTTATTGAAGTATTTGGCCCCCATGATTTGATCAAGGAGGTCGTTGATTCGGGGAATCGGGTACCGGTTTCTGACTTTGATTTTATTCAGAGCCTGGTAATCAATGTAGAGTTGCCAGGTTCCATCTTTCTTTTGTACCAACATGATTGGGCTCCTACAAGGTGATGAGCTGGGACGGATGTGCCCCTTGTGGAGTAGTTCTTTGATTTTCCGCTTGATCTCCTTATTCTCTAACAAATAGAGGCGATAGACTGGCCCATTGGGAAGCGATGTGTCGGGGGTCATATCGATAGGGTGCTTGACCTGGAAGTGCAGAGGTACCCCAGTAGCTGAGGAGAATATATCTGAGTATTCTTCCACGACTTTATCTACTTGCTTCTGCTATGTGGAGAGGTCAGCTGCAGAGACCCTGGATGTGTTTGTGATCTTTCTCTTATTCTGAGAGTGAATCACAAAGAAGACAAAATTCCCTATCTAAGAGATGACCTTCCTGCATTTCTTAGCAGAGATCAAGGAAATAACACTAGGTTGGACTGCCTCGAGTATCCTATACAATTTCCTTTTCAAAGTAATAATAACACTACGAGGCCTAGACTCATATAGAACATGATGTTTCCATAAATAATTTTGGCCCAAAATAACATCACAAAATTTGAGAGGAGCAAAATTACACAATACCTCGTCTTTGAAGGGCTTGATGTTGTATGACAGTCAGTACTGTTGGTAGACGCGGAGATCGCTTCCTTGGCAGAGCCATCCGATGGTGTAGGGTTGTGGGTGCAACATTGTCGGCAGGGCCAACCGCTTGATGACCTCTGCTGAGATGAGGTTCTTCTGGCTACTGCTATCAATGATGAAGTGCAGCAGGGTACCTTTTACCCACATCTGTGAATGGAAGAGGCGCTCTCCTTCTTCTAGATCATCTGGTTCACCAAGATGGAGCTTGGTGGTAGCAATGGTGGCACTGGGTTCTGTGTCAATGATCCATCTTCCCCTTTTTGGTTCTAGCTTAGAGTCATAATCTACATCTGATTCAAAGGATTTCACTTCAGCCACCAGTGACTTCTTTGAGTGACAATCAACAGTGTTATGCCAAGGGCTCTTATGGAAGTCACACCACTTCTCAGTATCTTTCTTTGTCTTTTTGGTGTCCTTATTTGCTTGCGTCTTGGATTGGTTGTCCTAATAATGTCCATATTTTCTCTGTGCTTTGTTCTATGGGTTGGGGCTTCCCTTTACTGGATTTTTTTGTGAGGGGTTCCCAGGCCCAAATTTCCGTGTCTTTTGTTTGAACTTATGCTCGATTTTGACAGCATATCTATAGGCCATGCCCAAGGATGAGATGTCTAGAAATTCCATTTCGATCTGGATGTATCTATGCAGAGCACTGTGATACTTGAGCACCATATGTTGCTTGGAATCTTTGATACCCATCTTGGTACGCAAGGTATGGAAGATATTTGTGAAATCTGGCATTGCTTGGTCTCTTTCTTTCCGCAATGTGGTCCATTTAGTATACAAGTCATCATAACTTCTGACAGGGTAGTATTGTTCCTTAATAGTATCCCTGAAGGATTCCTAGGTGGTTGTGACTGTAAAAAATGAGGGTTCCTCTATTTCCTTTAGCTCACAGAAGGTTTCCCACCAATCTTTGACATGGGGAACGACTTTGAGGAGTGCAAAAGTAATCTTTTCTCTATTCAAAAATTTATGGACAGAAAAATACCCTTCTAGCAGATTCAACCACTTGTCTACAAAATCTGCATCTATCTGACCTTTAAATATAGGAATATTTAATTCTATTTGTACCTTGAAGGGGGCGGCGCCTCCACTTGAAGAAGATGCGTCACTTGTTGGTAGTCGCCGAAGGATTTGCATGAAACTACCCATCATATCGTTCCTCTGTTGCGTGAGGGATTCCTCAATCAACAGATTGAAAGGATCTCCTGTCCCATCATATTTATTTTCTCCTGCCATGAGAGGTCTCTTGGGCATGTGAGAGATTTTTTCCTCAAGAGAAACAAGCTCAAGACCCAGCTCTTTTTACTCCAACCTCGCTGGGGACATGCATTAATATGACAAGGAGCAGACCTCTCTGATACCATTAATCCAGAATTTATGAGAAGAATGAAATGAATACATCTTATTAACAAGTAATTAACAAAAAATAACAGATTTACAGTAAAAATGGTTTTCTATTCAATAATGAAATAAGTTGAAACTGTAAAATGCAGCAGAAACAAGCTTGTTGGAATGGTGGCAGCTTATCTTTGAGAAGAGATGTGACAGTTGTGCTCATTCGCAAGAAGATGATTACAATGAGGCTAAGAAGGCCTTTTTACAATAAGAAGGAATTTCAAAAACCCTATACATCCAAAAAACTAACCCTAGGAGATGAAGCGCCAAAATTCATGTGGGCCCCGTTTGGGCAAGTTAGTACATTAACTTCCCGGGGTCATAACTTTTGCATACGATCTCCATTTTAGGTGTATGATATCCCGTTGAAAGGTATTTTCGAGGAGATTCATTTGGGGGATCAATCCTACCTTTAGCTACAATTGAGAATCTCTATCCCAAAAAACCTTCATTTAGGCTCTCAAAATGGCCCTGGAAGTTAAAACTGCTAAAAATAGTAAATTGCCAAAATTGCCAAAATTGCCAGAAAAATGTTTTGAGCCAGTTAGAAAAGGTGGGTGGCCACTGATATCCACCTGGATCATGGAACCCCCTCTAACACATGGGAAAAACATGAGCTCACGTGAGTAAAGGCAACAAAGATAACCCCTGCAAATCCAGACTAAAAGTAGTGGGGAATGCATATCGAGGATCTATTGTGCGAGTACTACCGACTGCATTTGCCTATGGAGCTTCATGGACCTCAAATTTGTTCGATATCCTTTTTTTTATTCTATTCCATTTTCTTTCGATACCCTCTATAGGTTTCAAACTTTTTATCTTTCTCATTGCGATCTGCCTAACTGTCGACTATACCCTCCTGGTGACTAACTGCAAGATGGAAACTTAGTTTCCCATATTCTAGGGACTTACAGGAGTGACTGCGGGGGTATACCATGGTACCTGGGGCAGATTTTGGATCACTCTTTTCGAAGTATACCCGGAGGGTGCTTCCGTGTTTGATTTTCACTTGCACCGGTTAGTTTCTCTAGTGTTGATTGGCATAATTGCCCTTCCAACTAGATAGTCGTATGTTTGATTTTCCTTTAGGGTATTTTAGTGTTTGCTCTGTGCTCCATAGTTTTCCATAGTGAGTTAGTCAGTCATTTCTTTAGGTATCTGACCCAAGTTGGTAGACCACCCACTCCGTCGGTCATGAGGACTTTTCGGTGTTAGAGTAAGATTTGCCTGACCCTATGAAATATTACAGAGAGGGCCTTATTCCATTTCCATATGCAGAATTGTCTTCTGTGTTACTAGAATCCAAAGACAAAAATTTAAAATTTTCTACTTGTACACATATTGCACCTTACACAACAAGCGTATACGCAGGCTGCTCCACTACAACCCATGTACATTGAGATTTGTGCCAAAAAATCAAAATTAAATGTCGGGTTTCCATGTCACGACAAGAGATCTATGATCATTGGCCTTCCATATACTGGAAACGTTCTGACTTGGCCCTTCAATTTCATTTTGAAGGCTATAAAGAGGCCAATTCCAAGCTATGGAAAAAGAGAAAGAATTCAACTTTGAGAGAAAAGTTACTTTGGAGAAATTATTACTTCATATCGAGTCTACATCCCTTTGTCCTTTAAGTCTGAACACAGTTTTCATCCCCCAAGATCTTCTCTTATGGATGGATTCCCTCACATCTCGTACTTGAATTTATCCTAAGCTTCATTTCTCATTCATAAACATGTGGACTTCTTGCCTAGAATCTCCCAAACGAGTCTAATTTAAGCTCTGTTTCGACTCGTCTAAAAAGAGAAAAGATTGTCGAGTGATTTGTCCCTTGCACACTCATTAAATTGGATTTAAAAGGTCGTGAGTATTAGTTAATCTCTTTTCTGACTCGTTATAAAAAAGAGAAAATATTTCTGAGTGAACTTGTCTCCTTCACACTCATAAAATTGATTTTGAAAAGACGTCTATTTGGCACAAGTTTATCCCTTTTTCACAGCAAGTAGAGTAAAAGACATAAAAAATGACATTATTTGGTGTTAAGTTGTGATTTCATCTCATGCCCTTTCTTGCAGCATTGAACCTATAGCCATTTCTCGCTTTGCGTTATAAACTGTTTTCCTCAGCAGTTTTTCATCCTTAACCAAGCAGAGCCTTGTTTATATCCTTTGCAATTTGACACCCTATACCTACGAGGGAACACTCCCCCGAGTGTCCATCTCCTACATGCACTTCCCTGCATTGAGCATAAGTATGTTCCACTGCTGGAACTAGTTTACTATCTTGCATTGTCACTATCGACCAACTGGCATCTGACAATGACCATCCTAATTTGGCATTAGTTCATGCTACCCCTTTATATGTTCCTAGTTTTTACGTAGACTCTACCCCGCCATGGGTTAATTATGTGGCATCTTATCCTTGGTGTTCAATTGCTTCTAAGAAGGAACTTGTGCAATCATGTTTGCCTTCTCGAGACTTGGTCTCAGCAATTGATCCATTGGTTTATCCAATGGGGGCATGGGAGCCCTTTCTTCCCCCTCTTGGTCCAAGTGACCTTGAGTCTCCTTTTAAGTCTAATCTCACTATTTGTATATCCTTAATCCCTCATCCTTGTGATTCTTCACTGATAGACTATGCCAGTCCTAGCCAGAACCTCCATCATCATATGGAATATGGTCAGTTTACTTATCCCTTCAGGAGTGTCGACCCCCCTCGTTTGCGTGATTTCTTGTATTTTGAATTTCCTTCAAATGAGGCTATCCTTGAAGCCATGAATACATTTTCTATACTGTGGGAATACCTACACTATGGTTTGTGTTTTCTTCCCTTTTGGGATACTTTCCAGGTTGACTATCGAAGAGACTCTTGGTCTGAGCCTAGTAGTGGGCTCTACCTGAACTGGTATTATGCATGAGTCATAACCCCCTAGAGTCTTCTTTAATCCCTTTTCAAACTCTCTAAACATGAAAATATTGTCGAGTGATCTTGTTTCCCTTTACGCTCGCCAAACTCAAATTTGAAGGCACGTCTGTCTGACGATAGTTTACCCCTTTTCTGGTCTGGATGGTCAATTGTATGAATAAAAGTATACTCTAGGAACTTCGATTCGCTAGAAGAGTATTCTCAGATGTAAGTTTAACCCTTTTTCGAGCATGAGGGACTAAATTTACAAAAGAGGAACATTCTCATTGGTTTTAGTTTATCACCTTTTTTGGGCCTTAGAGATTACTTACAAAAAAGGAACCCCCATAGAGTCCATAGTTAAGCTCTTTTCAGACTCCCTAAAATTGAAAATATCGTCGAGTGACCTTGTTCCTTCACACTCGTTAAATTGGTCCAAAAGAACATCTACTGGCATGAGTTTAACCCTTTTTCCATCTTGTACATTATAGCGGAAAAAGGTATGCCTCGGGAGATTCGTCTTGCCGAGAGAGTTATCCTTAGTAACTTTTATACTTTTTCGGGCTAAGGAGACTAAACTCAGAAAAGGTTGTGACTCCATAGTTAAGCTCTTTTCAGACTCTTTAAAATTGAAAAGATTGTCAGGTGATCTTGTCTTTGTCACACTCACTAAAATGGTTTTGAATAGATGTCTTTTCGGTGCAAGTTTACCCCTTTTTCGAATTGAATAGACTATCTCCAAAAACGGTACTCCTTGGATTCTTCTTTTGCATTTTTTTAGACTCTCTAAACGTGAAAAAAATACCGATCTTACCTTCCCTGGGATCGTTAAAATTACATTGAAGGGGGTTTCATTGTGTCATGTTTCATCGCATTTTCATATTTACGTCTTTGGACTAATTTCGGCTCCATGTTGCTCTCAAATGAACCTTTAAAGCATGCCTTATATGTAATCCTTGTATCACTTTGCCTCTGTGACCTGACACCTTGACCCATGGAGGAATTTTCCTCGAGTGTCCTTTTCCTACACATGTCTTCTTTCTCTGAGAATTAGTGTGTTCCTTGCAATTGGAACTAGTATGATTTCTCACGACACTCATTCCTCCTTTGTAATGTAGCATTCTTTTATTATTTTTCAATCTCTTTAAAAAATTGAAAAAGACAAAAAAATCAAATATCCCAAAAAGAGGGGATGGGAAATATATTTTATTTTTTAGCAGCACAAAGATTTGCCCTTGGAAAAATCACATCCTTTCGTTTGTTCACCAAGTATTGGGATCTAGTATGAACTTAGGAATTTTTTATCACTAACATAGAGTTGTGTCATCCTCCACTTGGTTACTCTTCCAAACACGTGGAAATTTTGTGTTGCCTCCTGCATCGTGAGCTTATGTCAATGTCATGTTGCATGAGTCTGATAATCTTTCATGATTTTTTCCAAGGGAAGTTTCACCCAACCTGAGTCATCCTTTCTATAGTTTGTCTCTTGACCTCATGTGTCAGCCATCTCAAGAGTCCAGTCAAGTCCTGATTCAAAATCGATGAAGTTCTCAGCCTGATCGTAGAGATCCTCATGTATTTTCCCGACGATCCATCGAAGAAATTTGGGTAGTGAATTCATACACTCTCATTGTAATCCTACATGAGTTTGAACATATTGAATTTTTATCTCGAGCTCTGAAGGCCTCATCTCCAGCCATCGAGCGTCATTAAGCTTCTCGAAGATGGATACTTGGATTGTATATCTTCAAATGATTTTGAGATGTAGATCTTTTGTGTATTGCTCATGGATACACTTTATATAGTTATATGGCATGGATATGCAGTGTATTTGATTGGAAACCATGATTTATTTCATCTAGAGCATGGGTATGCCCACCTCAGAGAGACATTTCTTGTTTTGCAGATGGAACCTCCCAAACTCTTCTCTCGAGCTCACTCGATTTCGTACATTGGTAAATATTTTGTAATGTATTTTGGCCATTAGTTTCTCTTCTGACCTCACACATTAGGGGGTATCTGTTATAACCCTAAATTTCTCTACACATGCATACATGGCGTTGGCCCTCTTACTTGCATTTTTTTCCAAAGCATTGTTGAGTTGCTCTTCTTAAAAACCATTATTTTGAAGATGTACGCACCCTGCACCACTACAGCCCACATACATATTATTTTTGCACCACTACAGCTAGCGTACATACACATGTTGCACCATTACATCCCGTGTATACTTGCAAAAGTTGCAAAAAATAAAAAATTGCAAGGAATTCGTTGAAATTAATGGGCTATTGGAGGTTTCCCAGCTAATCCACCAGATATAGCCCATCACCCAACCGAATAACCATCCTTTTGGCATATAAAAGGAGGTTTTAGGGTCCCATTTCAAATCTATACATAAGAACAGTGAAACTCTGCCCGATTTCACATCCCCTCCTTGCCCAAGAAATTGTTTCCTTTTGTGATAATTTGCCTCAACATACCCTCATCATCCCTTTCTCCCTCCATTCAATCATTTCCCTTCATAGAGGAGATCAAAATATTGATAGAAGGAGTTTGTACAAGGTGCACTTGGAGCATGGTGAAGAGGATCTCAGACCAGGTTTGCGGACGATAGCCGACTTTGATTGTAAAGGTATAATCATTGTGTTATTAATAAAAGAATTATATTTTCTTGTCCCAAATGATGGTGTCTTGAATAATTTTATTGGTTTATGTTTAACATGGAATAACATGCTTGTCGTTCTCTGTTTGTCAATCTTTGGATGCAGTTCATCCTTGAGAGGAGGTGTGTAGTCAGTGGAACTTTCAAGCGCGAGGAGGTCATCACCAGATGTGGGATTAGAGGTATAATTACCCGATATCCTTTTTCTTTATTTCTTCATATGAGTTTAGGTATGTTTTGTGTAGTATAGAGAATTAATTGACTTTTGGACGGTTAATTGATCTGCCTACATTCTGAACCCTGGTGTAGATAAAGGGGGGGTTTTCCCGCTAGCACCATCAATAGAAAATGACTTTGTTGATTCATAGTAATACACAATTATTTTCCATTGGAACACAACCACTACTAGTATCACACAACTATTGTTCAATGACACATAATCACTGTCAATAGTAGAACAAAACTATTTTCCAGAGACACACTATCTCTGCCAATGGTCTCATGAATATGCATGTGTCTCGCAGTTGTAACACACTCAACAGAGTGTCACAAGACTACAAGGACCATTCTTCCTAATTAGGTCTCCATCTGGACCATAGGTAGGGACAAATTTTATAAGTACACATATTCTTTTCTAGAATATTTATTTTCGGGTATATACATTATGAAGAATGACCATAGTTACAACTTCAAAACTCCCTCTTAAGTAGGGAGGTATTCATAACAACCATCAAATATATCATGAAATATCATCAAATACATCATATATGAGCCATAATTCATCTTTCATGGTGCACATATAGTGATATCATCTATTCTATCATCTCTAAGTCGTACTAGCATGATGTGAATGCATCATATATAGGTTGTACTAGCATGATGTGGAGTATCATCTACATCATCTCTAAGTTGTACTAGCATGATGATTCTGCATCATAACTAATTTGTACTAGCATGATGTAGATCAGTTCCTCTGCATCATCTCTAAATTTTGTTATAGCGCAAGTTGTAGGTTGGGAAAATCCCAACCCAACCATAAAAGAAAGTGCTACAACTTGGGAATCCTACACCCAATTTCACCTCTATGTAGGTCCTGCACTTCAAGGGTGACTAGGTCACTCTAGGGAGATGATTCCAGTGAACCTAGGGGGATTGATATGGAGATGGACATAAACGGAAGTGAATCCCCTAGAGGTCAAGTCCAAATGGAAAGAAAGGTGGGAATAGATGCCTTGTAATTCAAGTGATTGTTTCCCCACATGTATAATACTTCTTCGGATGATTGTCATGCCCGAGACACAAGGAAATCAAACTTCCAATGATATATGTTAGTATGGACAGAAATTTAAGCTTGTATTCCCTAATTTTCAGCAGTAGATAAAAATTTATATCAGCAAATAAAACATCTAAATCAACATACAAATATCTAAACTAGTTGAGTAAATCAGCGTCAAGATTAGCAATGAACATAGGCTGAAAAATGGCACTTACGAAGCAAGAAAAGATGGTTTTTGTAAACATGTATTTTCTGCAGAAAATTGTAGCTTTATGGCTGAATAATTCAATGGCATGCAGCAGCAAAATCAACCATGGAAAAGTGCCAATAACTAGCCCAAAAGGTGCACCCTAGTTAGTAGAGTAAGTGAGCGGAATTTAGGAGCTAGTTTAGGGTTACTTTAGGAGTTATAGCTAGTAGTTTGTCTAGGTTAGATCATTCCTAATGGATGTAGGTTAGGTTTTGTAACAGAAAACAAAACAATGGGAGAGAAGGGATGTCCTAGTAGGGGAAGACTCCTCTCAATGAGGAAAACCAACTTCAAGCAAGAAACTTTTGAAAAGATAAAAAATTGTGTTTCCCAAGGCAATGATTTTATATCTCCAATGCGAAAGTATATGACTAGTGCCTTTACTATTGGGTTAATGGAGTCAAATAAACAAAGATCTAGAGAAGCTACCTCCTTGGGGGTGTAATCCCTTTTACTTCCCAAGGCCAATTTCTCTAGCTAGGGTTTAAGGTAAGAGGGTGTATGCCCTTATACTTCTCTTAGAAAACCCTTGTATAATAGATGAGATGAAGCATAAAATGATGAAGACTATGGTGGAGGTGTATTCACTTATACTTCCCACCTGGATCCTAGCATAACAATACTTGACTTGAAACAATGATAGCAGAATAGTAAAAGACCATGCCAAGAACAAGACAAATGCTAATATAATCTACCATAAGAGCTAGAAAACATCATTTGGGGCTAGCACTAGATTTCCACCAACCATTCATCAATATATAGCCATAAACAATAGCTAAAATAGATAATCTTGCCAAAGATAGTGAAAATTTCAGATCAAGTCCTCTCAAAATAGGGGAGAGTTTATGTTAAAATGAGAGCTTACGATATCTTATTTATACAAAATTTCACCAAGGTGACTTGTCCAAAAATTAAGGGTTAAACCATGAGATTAGGGGTCAATAGCCCTAATATTTCCCCCTTAACAAAGTAATATTAAAAAATTCATTTAAAATTTCAATTTTTGATCAAATAAACCCTAATTACATGGATGTCACCCCTTTAGGGGACGTTTTGGCACTAGGAGAAGGTCATTAGTGATGTAGGAGGGTAGTAAGGCTTCCCAAATCCATGTTCCTGTTAGAAAAACAGGACCGTGGAGCAATAAAATAAAACAAATGCAGAAACAAACATAGAAGACACACAATACAAGAGAGACACAGATTTAC